>JAHHUM010001573.1:0-160729 GCA_036173005.1 Crenichthys baileyi
TCAAAATCTTCACGGTCGAGTCTAAGAAAAAAGAAAAAAATATATATATATTTATATTATAAAAATTAGACAATATTAGAGAACTTTTCAGATGCACCTAATTTTTTTCTTAAAGATTACCAATTTTCGAAGATGGCATTGTAGTTCCGAGAATCGTTAGAAGCAGGTTGAAGAAGTCCAGAAACTTCGTTTCCTGAAATATGTACTTGCATTGCTTTTTTTCTGTACTGGTATTTTCAATTCAACAAGTTTAAACCTTTTTTTTTTTTTTAGGCCTGACTTGACGCTGTTGACGGTGTCGAAAACACTGATGTTTCTGCTTTGGGCGGTACGGGGTGGTAGTGTGACGGAAATGTGTTTTCATTGACAACGCACCACACACACATACACACACACACACACACACACACACACACAGACGATATCAGTTTTTTTGATCAGCTCTTTACAGGTGGTTGGAGCAGATTGCCAGTCAGTCAGTCAGTCAGTTGATGCAGAAGTGAAAAGGTTTGCATGGAAACACACACCCCCTCTATTTTTATTGGTGCTGATGCCATACAGCACCAATTCAGTTATTTAATTGTAATTATTTAAATTATTTTAATTGTAATTATTAAATTTATTTTAATTGTAATTATTTAATTTAATTATTTAATCTATTTTAATTGGTGCTGATGCCATACCGTTTCTGATAATATCTTATCTCTGTTAAGCATGCACGGTTACGCCCTTGGCAACACCCGGTTACACCCCGTTGACCCCGCCCCCATTGACCCCACCCACCTGTCAACAAGTTTGATGGAAGGGTGTATCATATTTTTTTCCAGAGATTTAAACCAGTCAGAAGACGGTTTATTTGGGATCATTGAGAATTAGTCACTGATTTTTGGCAAGACCATCATTTTTACTCAAGCAACTCTGCACATAAGTGATATGGGTAGAGATTTCCATCTAGCAAGATCAACTTCCACTCTTTTTATCAAAGCGAGATGTGGTTTAGTTTTATTAAATCTACCAATCTAGGAGAAACATTAATACCCAAATATGTAATATGCCCTTACTGCATTTGTGTATTAAGGGAATTGTAGAAAGAACTATTAATTGGAAGAACTGTAGATATTGAACAAATTTATAGAATAATCTGAAACTCTTGAGAAAGAATTTATCAATCCAATTGCCTGAGAGACAGAGGTACATAATCCGCATAAAGACTGATTTTATGTTCAATATTCATGCCTGGTGCCCCTATGAAGACAGAAGCTGGAAGTTTGGTTATTTGTCCTGATACATGCTGCTGGGGAACTGTATAATATTTTTAACCAGTTTATGAAAGAGTTTCCAAAACCAAATTTACTCAGGGCTGCAAACAAGAATTTTCAGTTAAATCTTATCAAACGCATTTTCTTCATCTAGATAATATGTTAGTTTAAATGTTTTTACTGTAGGAATAATCTATTAAATTAAATAACCTGCGTGAATTATTATTTATTATTATGAGAGAAGTTACCTTTACTAGACTTTTTTTGAGGACTTTACAGATTCTTTTGAGATCAACGTTAAGAAGGGATATAGGACGGTACCTGGTAGAAAATACTGGAAAGTAATGTTGGCAGAATTTGTATTTGGCAGAAGTTTACTATTTTTCTTGGTTTCCTGCAAGACTCTGGGGAATGTTGGAGTCTACAAATTCCAGAATTCTTGGTAGAACTCTATTGGAAATCCATCTGGCCTTTTTATTGGGCATGCTTTTGAGGGCTTCCTGAATTTCGGCCGATGTCAGTGGTACATCCAGGGTAATCGCTTGACTATCTGATAATTTAGGGAATGTTACATTATCCAGAAATTGATCAACATTGTCAGCTGACGGGTCTATCTGTGGTGAGTATGAAGCTTTGAAAAAATCTCAGAAAGTGCTGTTTATTCTTTCAGGATTATAAACTGTATTCCCTGTCGGTTCTTCAACAGCAAATATAGTTGTCTTATTTATTTATTTTTGGCTGGTTAGCTAAAAAGCTACCTGATTTATTGCCATGCCATGTTTTCTATTCGAAGTGTTTGTACAAAGAATTGGGTTTTTCTGTCAATAATTTTGCTCCATTCCCAGTTTTGCTATACGTATTTTGACCAGCATTTCCTCTCGCTGGGAAGCTTCTAACAATTTAATGTTTTTTTCTAATTCCTGAATACGTTTGTTTTTTTCTTTTCTTCTAATGTGATGAGATTAATTTAACTCTCATCACTGCTTTCCCTGCCTTCCCTAGAACTGATGTTGGTGTCCCAGGGAGGTCATTACAGTCCAAATATAAAGTCCACTCTTCTTTTAAATAAATAAGCAATGATGCAATAAACCTCCAGCTCTTGCTTTCTGGGTTTTCTTTCTTATTTACTAGAGTTAAAGAGACAGGAGCATGATCGTTGACAGCTATAGGGTGTATCTCAGTGTCTGAAATGCCAGTCAACAACAAGCTGCTGACCAAGAAATAATCCAGATATTAAGAGTGATGGACATGTGGCATGATGGACCAATGAGAATGACATGAGAAGAAAGTATATTCTTTACAGGTAGGGTGAAGAGATCACCATGCATCGCAAAGTCCGTAAACACTCATGAACTGCACTATATATATTAATTGCCAACTGCGCTGAGTCCCTGTTGTGCTCAGCCTGTCTATTTCTTCATTTAGACCAAAGTTGAGATCGCCCCCAAGAAGAAGTGAGCAATCCAAGTGTTCAGGCAGTGTAGAAAAAAAAAATATGGAAGAATGGGGGGTCATCAACATTTGGGGCATATATACTGACAATACATAACTTTTGGTTATCTATAGATATTTTTTATTATTATAACTACCTTCTGGATCTGTAACTGTAAAACTGTAAAGTTAATATATTTCTAAATTATTAGTGGTACTCCCCTTTGTCTAAAATTATTGCAGGCAGAAAACAAATTAGGGAACTCATGTTTAAGACCATTTGCAGCTGTGGCAATTTATGAATCTTTTGTAAAAAGACAACATCTGCCTGTAAGTTGCTTAAAAATCTTTTTTTTTTTTGTGGTGCTGGCTCCATGCACATTCCATCTGACAAACATTAGTGTGCCAATAGTAGCATCTACATACTTGAGCTCAAACTACAAAATTGCAGCGAAAAAATAAAAATTGCTTAGCCGGAAGTCCATGACCTTGTTAGCTGCCATATCTAGAAAAAACTTTTGGGGGAATATAACTAATATTACATATAACATAATATTACATAACTAACTTGAAGGTCCTGAGTCACATTAAGCATAGTATAAAATATAACTAAAGTTGCATGATATGTATTTTAGAGAGCCATTTAGGGGTGTCTTTAAAGTGAGAGATTTTGTCACTGGAATAAAAAATGTTTTTAATTTGATCGATTTCATTTTTTTACACCTCTTTACCAGTGGTGCAATATTTGTGGCCAGCACTGTACCAAATGTATTTTTATGTGGCTAAAGGTATGAGTATGTGTATGCATGAATTACCATGAGATTGCTTTTGCTATGAAAAGCAGCAAAATTGAAGATATAGTTGGATTTTTTTTTTTTTTTTTTTTATTGAAATATACCATTGTTTAATCCCAGCTCATTGGGTCTGGACTTCTTTTAAATTTGGCAGTGTGTTCTAAAGATCATTTTGAAAACCAGCAATAGACTCTGAGGTTTCAAAATGAGCCACATAAATAAGCATATTATTTTGTGATGCCATCAAAAACAGTCTTAAAAAATCTTAGATGGGAACTGTCATAAAAATAAAACTATATACAAATGTTTTTGGGAGTTGGGAGGTTTTCCTCCATTTCTTTTCAGTGTGCTGAGGAAACTGAGTGTATAGTAACCTTGTTTAAGAGTTATTTTTTCCTATTTTCTTTAAATAAATGTGACAACTTGGAGAGGAAAGAACAAAAGTCCTTTTTCATGTGATGTCACCATCAGGACTTCCTAATTTAATCCGTCTATCACCACACTATGATCTAAGTCAATCTCTGTTGCCTGCTGTTCTGTGTTTCACTTGTCTCTTAACAGTAGAACATCCTGCCTGACATGTGTCTACTGAAGTATGCAGAGAAACCCAAAGATGACCCCAAAGCTACAAAGACAAACGAAGAAATATTGCACATTTTGATGGCCTGCTTTCCATGCCGCTTGCATAAAAGCATGTGGAACAGGAGCTGAGTCTTTTTTAGTTTAATGGCTGTGCGGCACCAGGGAGCTCTGCAAAAAATGATCAACAAAGAACTACTTAATGCTTTCGGCAATATAGTTTAACAGTACAAACCCCCAGGCCTCTGAAGAATATTTCCCACATTCTCAGTAACAGTTAAAAACACTCCAAAACTACTTTTGAGGGAAAACAGAGTTATTTTGGAGTTATTTTCTTCAGCTGGCACAGGATAAGATTACGTGTTCACAAGCCAGCATGGAATCACATATAAAGATATGATGTGAGGAGAGAATCTACTGCCAAACAGAACATGTTTCCAGTTTGTTTTACTTTCCACGGCTAATTTGTCTTCTTGGAAACTCTGCAAAACTATGTAAATTCTTCACTCATCAAATTTGAACTGAACTGGTTGATAGTTTATTTACAAAGATAAACATCATAGGAATTTGGAAAAGTACAGGATACAAATATAACAGATTTTGTTGTACATTTTATTAAATTTTTCCTACCATGTTGATGTTTTAAATTATTGAAGAGAAAACTGAAAAACAGCAATATGAGCTACCTAAACAAAAACATGTTAGAATTGCACAGGTTCCTCAGATTTGTCAGATTTACATCCATGGTGTGAATCTACCATCCCGCCAACACCAAAGATGCTCTATCAGATTGAGATCTGGTGGTTGTTCAGGCAATTTGGAATACAGTGAACTCATTTTTACAGGCAAGACACCAGTTTGAGATGGTTTGAGCTTTGTTACATGACGCATTACTCTGCTGGAAGTAGTTATCAGAAGATGGGTGCACTGTGGTCATGTAGGGATGGACATGGTCAGCAGAAATACTAATTTAGGCTGTGGTATTTCAATAGTTTCTGATTGATAATAATGGGGCCAAAGAGTGCCTAAAAAAGTTTTCTCCATATCATTTACACCATCCGTATGAACCCCTGACACAAGGCAGGAAGCTATTTACGCCAAATTCTGACCATCTGAATGCCACAGCTGAAATCAAGACTCAAATTTTATATTGTTGTTTGGCAATAACTCCTGCCATCTATTTATCAAATTGCTTGTTCTTTTATCTGGTTTAATAAAGGTTTAATAAAATAAAAAAATGATTCCAGACAATATTACTATTATTGTCCAGTTTTGACAAGCCTGTGTGAATTGCAGCCTTGGTTTCCTGTTTTTATCGAGCTGAAGTGGCATTTGATGTGGCCTTCTGTTTCTGTAGCCTATTTGCTTCAACAGTTTCACATGTTTTGCATTCACATATATTATTCTACATACCTTGGTTGTAACATAAAAACTGTCTCGAACCTCTGAGAGTTCTCCTTTGACATTTTTGTCCACTTCCTGGATATTTTTTTTTTTTGGACCATTATCTGTTAACTTAAGATGGTGTGCATAAAATCCCAGTAAATCAGCAGTTTCTGAAAAAGTCAGACCAGCCCATCTGGCACCAGCTGGGCTAGACTTTAGAAAGGCGCTTAAGCCACTATTTAACATAGAGCACAAATAATATGAATTGCCAAGAATTGCTAAGTTTTAGGAGTCATGAGGGTTCTTGGGATTTTGCAAATTTTCTAATCCAATTTGTGAAGCCCTAAGATTCAGGTACGAAAGATAGATAAATAGATGAAGACCACATGAATATTGTTAAGAATTTAGCACAATTATCAAGAAACTGTTAAAATTACTGCATGCATGTTATGAATCAGTTAACAATATGCTGATGCATTTAAGAATCAGATAAGATTAAATTTGAAGTAGTTACTTTCTTGACGATTTGTGGGATTTTCCATCAAGATATAATAAAAAGTGATGAGGGGCTAGCAGGAGTGTAGCTTCCCACACCTCAGTTAGTTTCCGCTTTAGATGGGCAAAATCTCCCACGAATTACCCACCGAGCCAAACCGTTAACTCTGATTCTTTCCGGAAATCATAAAGAGCAGATTTCGTTTTTTGTATTTCCCATTGCATTAAACTCCATAGAACCAGGTTTTCCTTGGCTGAAGACACACAACCCCCACATTAACTGGACAGAAAGCAGAGTTGAATCCTGGTCTTCAATCCTGGTCTTGTTTGCAGTCAGCAGTTGCTCCTCTCCCCACTGACGTGGGTGCGATAGGTAGTGAACCTACCAATCTCTCTAACGTTCCTGACCAGTATCACGACTTAAGGTTAGTTTTTAGTAAAACAAAAGCTATATCTTTGCCGCCACACAGACCATACGATTGTGCTATAGATTTGCTTCCTGGTGCTCCCCTACCCACTAGTAGGTTATATAACATCTCAGGACCAAAAGAGCAGTTATGGAAGATTACATAAACACATCCCTTGGCTTCTGGTTTAATCCGCCCATCCTCATCTCCTCAACTCTGTGCCGGCTTTTTCTTTGTCGGTAAGAAAGATGGTTCTCTCCGACAATGTATAGACTACAGGGGATTAAACCAGATCACCGTAAAAAATAAATATCCTCTCCCCCTTCTATCCTCTGCATTCGAACCTGTTCATGGATTCACCATTTTCACCAAATTAGATCTCTGTAATGCATATCATTTAGTTAGGATACGCCAGGGGGATGAATGGAAGACTGCTTTCAAAACACCACTCGAAAATTTTGAATACCTGGTGATGCCTTTTGGACTAAGCAACGCTCCTGCAGTTTTCCAGTCACTCATAAACGACGTCTTAAGAGACTTTTTGAATGTTTTTGTTTTTGTATATCTAGATGATATCCTGATCTATTCCAGGAACATTGAAAAGCATCACCGCAATGTCCGCTTAGTCCTCCAGAGGCTCTTGGAGAACAGACTATTTGTGAAAGCGGAGAAAAGTGAGTTCCATAAGAAAGCTGTCACATTCCTTGGATACATTCTTGAGGGTGGACAGGTTCATTCGGACCCGGAGAAAATCAAAGCTGTTCTGGATTGGCCTGTTCCGGACTCCCGTAGGCAGTTACAACGGTTTTTAGGCTTTGCAAACTTCTATCGCAGATTTATCAAGAATTTCAGCCTCATAGCAGCCCCGCTCTCAGCTTTAACCTCCACAAACATTGTTTTTTCTTGGACTCTGGAGGCGAACAGAGCTTTTCAAACTTTAAAAGAAAGGTTTTCTCAAACCCCCATTCTAGTTCACCCAGATACAACTAAACAATTCATTATGGAAGTAGATGCGTCAGAGACAGGAGTCGGAGCTGTAGTTTCACAGCAATCTTCATTGGATGGAAAACTCCATCCCTTTTTTTTCTCGTCGTCTTACCAACACTGAAAAAAACTATGATGTGGGGGATAGGGAACTGCCGGCAATTAAGTTAGCACTTGAGGAGTGGAGGCACTGGCTAGAGGGTGCCAAACATCCCATCCTAGTCTGGACTGACCACAAAAACCTTGCCTACTTACAATCAGCCAGAAGACTTAACACACGCCAGTCACGTTGGTCACTTTTTTTTTCTCGTTTTGATTTTGCCATTTCATACAGGCCCGGCTCTAAAATGTGAAGCCTGATGCTCTCTCCAGGCTTTACTCACCTGATACGTCAGAAAAGACAGTGGAGCCTATAGACCCTTCTCACTTGACTTTTGGGTCTTTAGTATGGGAAATAGAGGATATGGTGAATCAGGCACAACGGAACAAACCAGACCCGGGAACTGGTCCTCCTAAGTTTTTGTTCGCTCATCTGTCAGATTTAGGGTAATTCGTTGGTTTCACACAGCCAAGTTTTTTTAGGTCATCCAGGAATCAGCCGTACCATATCTCTCATTTCTAGGCGTTTTTGGTGGCCGTCTCTTCATAGAGACATAAAAGAATATGTTCAAGCGTGCTCAGTCTGTGCCAGGCAAAAATCGGGCAATTAACCACCCTATGCCTTGCTCCATCCTCTCGACACCCCCAAACGCCCGTGGTCACACATAGCGTTAGACTTTGTGACCGGGCTGCCCTTCTCTTAAGGCACGTCGGTCATCCTCACCATAGTGGACCGATTTTTTAAATCCTGTCACTTAGTACCCTTAAGGAAACTTCCATCTGCTTTTCAGACCGCTCAGTTACTAGTGCAACATGTTTTCCGCCTTCATGGTGTCCTTCAGGACATTTTATCAGATCGTGGTCCTCAGTTTGTTTCTCGTGTTTGAAAACAGTTTTGTTTGGCCTTAGGAGCTAAGACATCCCTGACCTCGGGGTATCACCCCCAATCAAACGGACAGACCGAACGGATGAACCAGCAGGTAGAGTCCATCCTTAGGTGTATGACAGCCACTGATCCCTTAGAATGGAGCACTTATCTTCCCTGGGCAGAATATGCCATTAATTCACAGGTCTCCTCAGCTACCGGTCTGTCTCCATTTGAAACATCCATCGGCTACCAACCCCCTCTGTTTCCTTCCGATGGAAAAGACATTGCAGCCACCTCTGTTCGCCACCATCTACGCTGCTGTAAGCGTATCTGGAACACCGCTTCCAGAGCCCTTCTCCGTACAGTAAGCCAAAACAAAAAGTACGCCGATCAAAGACGGCGGCCTGCCCCGGCTTACGTTCCGGGCCAAAAGGTTTGGTTGTCCTCTCGGGACATACCATTAAAGGCGATGTCAAGGAAACTTTCTCCTTGATTCATCGGTCCCTACACTATAGACCCAGTCATCAGCCCCTCTGCTCTTCGTCTTCGTCTGCCCCTAGCCTCCGGATTCATCCTGTGTTCCACGTCTCCCAGGTCAAGCCCGTCGTCTCCAGTGGATCTAATCACCACCGGAGGAGGATTTAAGGAGGAGGCTGCCAGCAACACATTGCCAGAGTGTTGCCCTGAGTGGTATAGCTCCAGCCAACACAATCTTTGTCTTGTTTTTGCCTAAGCCTTGCACTACGCCAACTATTATGTTTGCTACCTTGCAGAATTACTCAGACCTGACTTCGCCTTTGGACCAAGCTCTATTTGGATTGCTGACAAACGGAAAAGAAAGCACCGGCGTTGTGAATAAGATTCAAGTCTTCTGTTGCTTCTTTGGATTACTCCTGGCCGGCAGCCTCCTGGATCCCTTCGTTCCTCAGACCTCCTCTAACAAACCCTGTCCACCCTCCTCCGTCTGCAGCACCAACACTAAGGAACTCTGGACCTTTCAACATTCATCCATTACTGCTTTGGTCATCTCTGGTTTTCTACGGATTTACAACCTCCTGGTCTCTCCTCCCCCCTGTGGCGGATTCCTTCCTTCTTCCCAGTAAGATTAGTTTCATATTCAGAAGTGTACGTTTGTATATATCCCTGCTCATCATCTTACTTACTTTACAGTTTGCATCCTGGTTCCGGTTCCCCATCTACCATCTCTACTTTGTAAATAAAAACCTTATCTTTAAAGTTGGTCTCCTGATTGTTTTCTGCATGTGGGTCAACGCAGTCAAAACTAAAATGACAGAGTGAATGTTATTTGAATGATGACTGTTGATATTTACAAGTTAAAATGTTTTTAGTGATTATTTTTGCCAATAAGATGTAATGAGAAACTACATTTAAAAAAAAAATTAAACATTGCTTTGTTTAATTTTTCTAATTTGAAAAATGTTATTTTTATATTTTGTTATGTTTTATTTCTTTTTTTATTAATTATTCTCCTTATTTCTTATTTTTTCAAGGAGAGATGAAAGATGTGGGCAGTTTTAGGCTTTACGATGGCCCTGAGTGGTCACGACAATGCTTCATGAATCCTCAATTGAGTTAAGAACACATGGGAAGGCCTAAGAATCACTTCGAAATCGGTTACGATATATAAGAATAACCTTGTTCAGAATAAACCGAGATGTTTTGGATTTGGGAGTTTGGCACCAACATTTTCAACAGCTCAAAACCTTTGCCACAAATTCCAGATTTTTCAAGAACTGCAAGAACTGACTAAGAATGAATAATTTTTCGTTACTAATGAATGCATGTTGTACAAACATTGTATTTCATATAAAAAGTGCAATAAAACTATCCATATAAAATGTTTTTCCCTGTGGAGGGAGGTAGAGAGAAATGGATTAGTGAAATTCTTACCCAATCACAGGAAATATTGCTGACAGTTTTTAAATAATCTAGCCAAAAAAAGGAAAAATAATAACCAACAATCTTCTTTATCTGTGTCTCTTTTGTGAGACATTTAGAGGTTTGTGCCGTTTTTCTCTCTGAGACAAGTTTTAAAAAGCAAACCCCAATTTCCTTCTCTCTCTCTGTCTCCTCCTACCCTTCTCTGTCTTTTTGGCTCTCTGTTGTTGATCTGATACAGACGTTCTTTTTAAGCACTCCCTTCTGATGGGAGCCTCCTCCTATTGTTCATAAACTCACTCCCTGCAGACACAGAGCAAATGTAAATGCTTCATGAGCAGACAACCATGCATTCCTAATCTTGGACATATCCTCTCAGAACCCAGAAAGTTAGACATGTCAATATTTTCCCTATATTTTGGAGAGTTGCACCTCAGAGAAGAATATTTAAATACCTAAATTCATTGTTCTCTGAGCAATTTGCCTACTTTGTCCCCAGCTTCATTATGTCCTTTCTCTTGTTGAAAAGGGCAAACTCTGCAGGCATGGAACTAGCCCTAATTGGCTCTGATTGGGAAACATCTTGCAGTGATTTATTCTCGAGGACGAGAGGGCTGTGAAAGCTTGGGGTGCAAATGATTTTGAATCATGAACCCAGGATTTTTAAATCCCTGCTCAACATTTTCTTTCAACATATTTATTCATCTTGATGCAGAAGAAAGCACACATGGGAAGCAGGCCAGATCGTATAATACTTCAAAAAGCATATCCCAGCTGGTATTTCATGTCTATGCATTTTGTATGTATTATCCTAGATTCTGCTGTTACATTCATGGAATATGTTAGGCTAAGTCAAGTACAGTATTTATCCTATCCTGTTTACAGCTTGCCATGTTACAACCTTTAACCTCTTTATATTATTTATTGGGTTTAGTGTCACACAAACACAGTGAAGTGCATATTTGTGATGCGGTGGGGAAATTATACACGGTTTTATTTATTAATTTCTTTTTTCTAATACATTTCTGAAAAGTGTGACGTGCATTTAATTTAGCTTAATTTAGCTGTTTGTTGTTTTGGGTAATATCTACCATGTTTGCACATCTACAGATTAAACTTTTTGTCAGTTCTTCTCTACAACACACTTCAAGCTCAGTTAGATGGATTAAGAGCATCTGCTAACATCAGTTTTTCCCCACACATTCTTAATTGAATTGAAGTCAGACTTTGACTAGGCCTTTCTAGCTCTAGCTGTATGTTTTGGGTTGCTAGCCTGCTGAAAGGTAACCTTTTCACCAAGTTTTTGAAGCTTCCTATGGGCTTTCTTCTTCGATTGACTGACAAGATGGTGCCAGCATGTTCGGCTTGCCATATGTCACACTTGCTCCTTTGTTTTCTGCTTTTTTTGCCATTTGTTATTAGCTTTTTCCAACAATGGCTTTCTTTTCACCACTCTTCAATAAAGGCCAGATTTGTGGAGAATATGATTAATAGTTGTTCATTCAACAGATTCTTGAATCACCGTGACAATTTTCATTGACCACAGCTGTAACAAGCAGAAAAAACGATAGGAGGAATAAAAAATAATAATAATAAATCTCTCAACAGTTCGTACAAATTTTGTCATGTATTCCTGTTCCTGTTCTGATTTTATAGATACTTTCCAAATATCATTTGCTCATGATAAACTGCACGTTTGATGCAGCACATGGTCAGATAAGGTCTGCTGGGATTCATTCATTCAATTTAGGCTGCTCAGATGGCTCTAATTATTGATTTGATTAATCTCTATGGCACATTCACATTAATCAATCAAAGTGTCTCCAGAAATGGGTAATTCTTGCTGATTGTAACCCTTCTGTGCAAATTTGTAGACAAAGGATGTTGAAAATGTATAGTTTGTTCTTTTAAATGTTTCACAAAGGAGAAGACCTATTCATATTTTATATTATTTTAGATTAGGATTTTAGTAAAATATATATAACTACGTTGTTTAAGCCTTCATTTACAATCACTGTTATTTCTGTTTGGAGGTTTCCTTTATATTTAAAGAAACAATGCCCCCTTACTGATTTTCACACACTGAACCATTAGATGGCACTATAAGCTCAGATCATTTTAGGACTATCCCAAGCCCACTGCAGAGGTGAAAGCTGTTGCATTTAGAAGAAAAAAAACAAAACAAACTAGAGTCTTACACTCTTGTGGTGAAAAAAGAACAAAACATTGTCCAGCCTGTGCTGCTTTTCAGTGTCTTGTTTTAAAAACTGTTTATTCTTTCCAGGACTTTATGACATAAGCATCTCAGTTATTAAGTTAAAGAGCAGATATAGCTCTATAGATATAGCTACTAAAAAGCCATTTATTATGAGAGACTTGAAAGAAAACCAGCATAATCCAGAAGGAAAATAATTGGCAACGAAAGCTCAATTTTTAGACAACACGTTGTTTCAGATGAGACTAGATTGCCTCCAGACATCACAAAGCAAACCTATCATGAAACTCTCTGGTGTTTCTGGGTGTGGCGATGGGTGGAAGAGGTGCTATGTGTTCTGCTGTCTGTTTTGAAGCTCAACACACCTCACCCCCAGCCGCTCTCTGAAGTGTTGCAATGGGCTCATCGGGAGACACTCAGGTCCTCTACATCAAATATTAATTCCACAGAAACTCCGAAGCCTTAAATAATTCTCAAAGAAGTGAGCCTAAAGCATGGCCTTGCTATCCAAGGCACGTTTCTTTCCGGACAATGGATCCACGAGGCGTAGGGTGGGATGTGGGGAGGCAGAATGAAATGTGGGTGCTGGCAGAGAGGGTAAGACAGGGAGAATTGGATCAATTGTATCCAGCTATAACAGATGGCTAGGTTTAATAACTAACTGAGCGGGGAGAGATAAAACACATTAAAACAATTTGATTCAGACAAATCAGCTGACTGATCACATTTTAACTAGGCCTAACAAAGGGGGCTTAGGATGAACCAGTGTTTTTATTGATTTAGAGGACTGAGTGTTGATCTGAGGAGGTAAGAAAATCTTCTTTCATTAAGGTTTAGGCGATAACAGATCTCATCTGATCTGACCCCGCTCTCATCCAGGCTTTTATTCCAACCACATTACACCTTGATACCAAACACACATTACCCCACCGTATTTGCGTCCCTGACCGAACAGGACCTATCCTCTCTGGTGAGAATATGTGTCAGGTAGTTCATCGACTTGGCCCCCCGCCCTGTCCCCTCAGCCCCCGCACACTGATAAGAGCTCAGCGTTGAAAATCAAACAGCGGCACCATGGCCTTTCAGCAGCAAGCAGGAGAAAATGAGCCATGAAGGAAATCGGAGGTGATTATCTTTATTATCAGCTGAGGGAGTAACCGTGGAAACAACGACCTGTGTGTGTGTGTGTCTGTCTGTCTAGGGGTGCACAGGCTGTTCCAGCAGCCTGCTGATTGGCTCATACAAGCACCAGCGGTAATTAACATCTGCATATGCAAACGAGCGCACCGGCTAGGGAAATTTGGCAACCGTTTCTCACCTGCGCCATGTGCCCGAAAGCAGCAGGGTTAGTTCAGTTAGTCTCGCTGTGTGGATGTGTGGGTGCATGGCCTCCAACACACGGGTGCACACAAACACACCTCAAAAATACAATTATGATCCTGACTTTATATTCACAACACATATTCACATTTTTGGGTGATCTCCCTGTTTATTTGCATAGCTAAGAACTACCACCACCTGCACCTTTTGGAAGCATATGTGGTGTGGATGGATGGACCTGGGGCAGAAGGGTGGAGTGAATGCCAGCCCCACACCTCTCTGTGTTTGCTTTTCAGTCCTTAGAGATCAGGCCACACAACAGGAGGCTGTCAGCAGGCCTGCTGAGAGAGAGAGCCTCATTATCATCTCAGGGTACAGGGACAGGCCTCATCCACAGAAAGACACAGAGCATCAGCTTTGTTAGCTAAAACAACTAGCTAAACCACAGTCTGCAGGTAGGTGGAATAGAAAGGTTTTAAATGATGCCAGTGTTTTATTTGTTTAATAAAAGTATCACTTGCTGAACAGCATGTTGATATGAGCTAATCCCCATTTCCACGATGCATGTCTGGAGTTTTGTTTGGCCAGCCCAGCTCTTACAGCCTGTGTATGTAACAGTTTTTTCTAAGCTTTGCAGGATAAGGTTCGGTGTTATACTGCTGATAAGCAAAAACCTTTCAAAGAAATTATGATTCCTTGGTCATTTACAAGTACATCTCAATAAATTAAAATATTTCTGGAAAGTTAATTTATTGCAGGTCTTTAGTGATGAAATTGTAGGTTTATTATATAATATTATATATAAATAGTTATTTTATATATTATATATATATATATATTTATATCCAATATATATATATATATAATATATTATATATATTGTGTGTATATATATAGTATATAATATATATATAATATTTTATATATATTAATATTTATATATATTCAATTCAAAAATACTTTATTAATCCCAAAGGGGAAAGGGAAATGGTAAATGAACTGAACGTATATAGCGCCTTTCCAGTCATACAGACCACTCAAAGCGCTTTACACTAGAGCCACATTCAACCAATTGCACTCACTAGCGCTCACAAGTTCATATACCGATACGCAGATCGGTAGGCAACTTGAGGTTAAGTGCCTTGCCCAGGGGGGCATCGACATACGACAGGAGGAAGCTGGAATCGAATCCACAGCCTTCTGATTGCAAGACGACTACTCTTCCTAGCTCATGTAGGTTTTTTCAAAAAGCTGTTGTAGATGCGGATGGCTGTGGGCAGGAAGGATCTCCTGTAGCGTCTGTCTTACTGCACATCTGAAGTAGCCTCTGACTGAAGACACTCTGTTGTTGTAGGACAGTCTCATAAAAAATTATGCTCAGGGTTCTCCATAATGTTCTTCATTTTATGAAGAATCCTTCTTTGCACAATGATCTCCAGAGGTTCTAGAGGAGCCACCAGAACAAAGCCAGCCTTCTTCATCAGCTTCATGAGCTTTTTTAAGTCCCTGGCTCTGATGCTGCTTCCCCAGCAGATGATGGCAGAAGAGATCACTCTCTCCACAACAGTCTCATAAAAAATATGCAGCATCTTACTCCAAACACCAAAGGACCTAAGCTTCCTCAAGAAGTACAGTCTGCTCTGTCCCTTCTTGTAGATGGCTTCACGGTTGCATCTCCACTCCAGTCAGTTGTCCAGGTGAACACTGAGGTATTTATCCTCCTCCACCACCTCCACCTCTTCTCCCATGATGGAAATAGTGTTTGACTTATTCGTGTTTCTCTTAAATTCTACAATCATCTCCTTTGTTTTATGCATGTTCAAGATGAGATGACTGTTTCCACACCATGCCACAAAGCGGTCCACCACCTTCCTGTACTCATCTTCTTGTCCATCTCTGATCCAACCCACAACTGCAGAATCATCCGAGTATTTCTGCAGGTGACAGGAGTCTGTCTTGAACTGGAAGTCTGAGGTGTACAGAGTGAAGAGGAATGGTGACAGTTCAGTCCTCTGTGGTGCTCCTGTGCTGCTGACTACCTGGTTAGACACACAATCCTTCAGTCTCACAAACTGTGGTCTGTTTGTCAGGTAGTCTCTGATCGACAAGATTGTTGAGGCCTCCACCTGAGTCTTCTGGAGTTTCTGACAAAGCAAATCAGGTTGGATTGTGTTAAATGCACTGGAGAAATCAAAGAACATGATCCTCACAGTGATGCTAGCTTTGTCCAGATGACAGTGGGTTCGTTGAAGCAGGTGTATGATGGCATCTTCAACTCCTACTCCACAGTGATACGCAAACTGAAGGGGGTCCTGATAGTTTATTGTTTGCTTACTCAGGTGGGCCAACAGGAATCTCTCTAGGACCTTCATGATATGAGATGTCAGGGCAACAGGTCTATAGTCATTGATGACTGATGGGTGAGTTTTCTTTGGTACTGTAACAAGACAGGAGGTCTTGCACAACACTGGAACCTTCTTTTGGGCCAGGCTAAGATTAAAGAGGTGCTGCAGAATCCCACATAGCTGCTCTTCACAGCCCTTCAGGACTCTAGAGCTGACACGATCTGGACCTGCAGCCTTATTCCAATTCAGTCTCTCCAGTTGCATCTTCACCTGATGTCTTGAGACACACATGTGGAAGGGGGAGACAAAGGGAGCATCAGCATCTTCTGATATGGTTGAAGGCAAACATGTAGAAGCAGAAGGGTCTATGGCTGAGGTGGAAGATAAAACATTTGAGGTGTTACTGGACAGCTGTGGGTCCTGTGGGTCAAAGGAGGGTGGGATGTCTGTTTGGCTGTGAGCAGGAGAGGAGGATGCTGAGCTTGTTTCTTAACTGAACATATTGAAGAATGTGTTCAGTTCATTGGCTCTGTCCAGACCTCCATCGGCTGATCATCCTTCTGCTTGAAGCCTGTGATCTTCTTCATCCCTGACCACACATCTCTGATATTGTTTTGCTGGAGTTTGGTCTCCAGCTTCTACTTGTACACCTCCTTATCTTGACTTTAAGTTGCTTCTGTATACTCCTCAATAATTCTCTGTCTCACTCTCTGAAGGCTCTTTTTTTCTTATTAAATAGGTCTTTCAGGTCACTGGTGATCCAAGGTTTGTTATTGGGGAAGCATCTCACGGTTCTGGTGGGGATGATGTTATCCACACAGAAGTTTATATAGTTGGTGACACACTCAGTTATGGCATTAATGTCCTCTCCATGTGGCTGGCACAGTGCGTCCCAGTCTGTAGCCTCAAAGCATCCTGTGACCATTTTCTCACAGTCCTCTTTATTACAGGTTGTCTCTGAACAAGGGGCTTATATTTCGAGCAGAGAAAAACAAGATTGTGATCTGATTTGCCTAGAGGAGGTCTTACTGTAGAGATGTATGAGTCCTTGACATTTGCATAAAACAAATTCAACGTTTTGTTTTCTCTGGTAGAGCAGCTGACAAACTGTTGAAACGTTGGAAGTGTAGCAGAGAGTAAAGCATGGTTAAAATCACCAGATATTGCCACAGAAGCATTGGGGTTTTGTGTCTGTAGCTTAGCAACAACTGAGCTGATGGCATCACATGCAGTGTCGGCAACAGTGGAAGGTGGAACATATACTGTTGCGAAAATAACACGGGTGAACTCTCTGGATAAATAATATGGACGAAAACTTACTGCTAACAGTTCAATATCTGGACTGCAGAGATAACACTTCACAGTAACATGTCCTGGATGACACCATCTGTTGTTCACAAGTACTGCCAGTACTTGACACGTTGATATATACACACGTGGACAAAATTGTTGGCACCCCTCGGTTAATAAAAGAAAAGCCCACAATGGTCACAGAAATAACTTGAATCTGACAAAGGTAATAATGAATAAAAAAAGTCCGACGTTGCTTTTAAAACATGCTTCAACAGAATTATTTTAAAAAATAAACTCATGAAACAGGCCTGGACAAAAATGATGGTACCCCTGAAAATAATGTGACCAAAGGGACATGTTAAATCAAGGTGTGTCCATTAATTAGCATCACAGGTGTCTACATTCTTGTAATCAGTCAGTGGGCTACAGGTAGTCACTGTGCTGTTTTTTCCCTCCCTGGTGTCATGTGTTACAATGTCTCAGGTGTGAATGGGGAGCAGGTCAGTTAAATTTGGTGTTATCGCTCTGACACTCTCTCATACTCATCCCTGGAAATTCAACATGGCACCTAATGCCAAAGACCTCTCTGAGAATATAAAAATAAAGAATTGTTGCTCTACATAAAGATGGTCTAGACAATAATAAGATTGCAAACACCCTGAAACGGAGCTGGGTGAGTCTGTCAGTGGTCAGACCACACACTGCATCTAATTGGTCTTCATGGCTGTCGTCCCAAAAGGAATCCTCTTCCAAAGATTATGCATAGGAAAACCTGCAAACAATTTGCTGAAGACAAGCAGACTAAGGACATGGATGAGGGCTGCCCGCTGAGGGTAGCTACAGTTCACTGAGGGAACCATGAATGCCAACATGTACTGTGACATACTGAAGGTCTCTCAGGTATGTTTCCAACATCCAGCAGCTTCGTGATGTCGTCATGGAGGAGTGGAAGACAATTCCAATGGCAATCTGTGGAGCTCTAGTGAACTCCCTATTTTGTCCCTGTTTAGAGGGACAGCAAATTTACACTCAGTGTACAGCTTATACAAGCTATACACTGAATAATTTACATTGTATCAAAGTGTCATATCTTCGGTGTTGTCCCATAAAAATAAAATATTTAATAAAATTATAAAATATTAATAAAATAAGAAGGGTGTACTTACTTTTGCGATATACTGTATAGTGTACAGTATATATCAATTTTAATTAGGCCTACATTTCTGTATTAAAAATATATATTTTGTTTTTTTAATGGGATATCCTAATTTTCTGAGAAACAAAGTTTTAGTTTTCATTAGCTTTATAATCATTGATAATTAACAAAAACTAACACTTGGAAAAAAATACATTTTCCAATGTAAATTTTTAGATTTACAATTTTTTTGTTATTCTTTTTTTTTAGTTAAACTGTTTCTCACCTCTAAGCAATATGAAAAGCAGTTAATAAATGCCAAGAAAAAGACTCTTGTTGGATGTGAATAACTTTTGAACCCTCAGGTTGCACACAGGCAACATCATGCCACCATCATCAATATCGCTAGACTGGCTTGGGAGTACTTTGGAAGACTGTCATTCATTACAGTCAGCTGCATGATTCATTACTTAAAACTGTAAAACAGAAGGAGGAAGGCGTTTATCAACTCTGTGCAGAAACACCAACTTCATTTGGTTGAAGGGTAGTGGATGTTTTCAGCTTTGATTGTACATCTTGCATCTTTCATTTTTTTACAGATGATAAAGATTACAATCAGCTAACAAGCTAGCCTTTGTGGTGTCATATGGTGCATCACTACAAGATATAGTTGACTTGCTGCTCTTGATTTGTCTCGGTCAGACATTACTGATCTGGGAATGACATTTTACAGTAGGCTACATATAGAACATCGATATACCAAGGAGGGTAAACTGCAAGCAAAGTAAATGATGTGCTAATGAACAACAAAGGCCAGGTGTGTGCAAAAAGCAGAACACAAGAAAACTAAGAGAACCGGCTTAAGGAGAAGGACAAAACAAGAAAATATACAATAAAAACAAATTAGTTAGAGGGATACTTCAGTATTTTAAATTTAGGTTCCGTTGAAAGGTTATCGGTAAACAAAAACTTGCTTTTAATAGATAACTCTCTCTCTTCTTCATCTTCCTGCTGCATAAATCAGATAAGTTCTTTGAGGCTAAAGCTAACCACTAATCAAAGCAGGACTAGTTTCAAAGCAGACTTAATTCTGGTGGTTTTTTAACGAAAAACCTTAAACACACAGGACATTGGCCCATAAGAACTAGCATTAGCCGCTACCCCCTACCGCACTGGTGTCAAAGCCCAGTCTTCAAGGGCCTATGTCCTGCATTTTTTGCATGTGTCCCATGTCCAACACACCTGAATCAGGTGATTGAATTAACTCGTCATGCAGCCACGTTCTACAGAGTACTGCTAATGACCTAAATATGTGATTCAGGTGGGTTGAGGCAGAGTAACATCTAAGTTGCAGGACACCCGGTCTTAAGGACTGGAATTTGACACGTGTGCTTTAGATTAATCTCTGCTTCAACACACCTGAATATTAATTATGTCATTAGAGGCACTCACGTTTCTCTTGCTCTCAGTGGAAGACACACTCTTTTTCTCTCCCTCCCTCGCTCCCTGCTGATCCCTGCTTCTGCTTTTTGTCTGTATTTTTCTAGGCCGCCTTTGCATATCCTCCAAACTTGAAAATTATGGATTTGGTCAGCTGGTCTCTCAACGTAATTGATAAATTTTTTTCGACGGGAAGACAGGGTAAAGGAGACCCTCTTGTCCAGACGGGACGTTCTTCTCTGGATACACTATGGATTCCTGCCAACAGTGGAAGATTGTGTACCTGACTACGGTGTCAGTCAAGGACATAGAAGATGTGTACATATTTGGACTTTTGATAACAGGATTTCTGCTTTTTGGAGTTGGTGGTTACCTGGCTTATCGAGTGATTCGCAAAACGTGGGCGGCTGTTCAAAGCGTTCCAAAGCTGCCTGCAATGTTGGATGGAGTCTTTAGAGCGATCAACACTCAGACTCAAATGTTAAGAGAGGAGAATCGCAAGCTGGACACGATTCTTGAAGTTGGACTCAGAGGTTAAAGGATATAATCTTGGAGAAGTTGTACGCTCGAGATCTGCGGAAAAGTACCAAAATTTTGGGGTCTATTTGGATTCGCAATTGAGACATACCGTAAACTCTTAAGGTAGTTTTGGGAATTCACAAAACCTGAAACCCCCAAAATTTATTTTTTTCTAAAATCCGGCGCCCCAATGTGGGGCTTGGCAACTTCTGCTAACTGGCTTTTCGAAAAAATATCTCCGGATGTTTTATAAAACACGACGCTCTTCCCCACCACTCCCCTACCAGCTGTGTAGGCTGATAGGACTATGCGGAACGAATGATAAAACTTCCATCTCTCTTCTCAAGGACAATGGCGCTTCTATCAGTGTTGACAGTCTAATTCTTGCAAACACACTCAGACTTATTTTATTCGCACCCTCAAGATTCCACCGTACCCCTTGCTAATCTTTACTTATGGTGTGTGTTGTTTTACCCCTGCTGAGGGTTTTTTGTACTATTTCAGACTCTATCTTCTTAGCAGAATAGAGTCTGAAATATGATTTTTTTCCCTCCTATCTTACTTTACCTAAATGTGTGATTTCATTTACTTTTCATAGATTTTTGATTTCTTAGAAGGATTGTATTACAACTATTTCATACCAGTGAAAGCAAACATTATTAGTATTTAAAAAGTTTGGACCTACCAGTGACCCAGCTTCTCTACTTAGACTTTATCACAGAGGACTTAATGATCTATACCTCTATTAGAAAGATTGGATTAGAACCAACTCTTACCAGTAAACTCCCAAGGATTATTAATGTCATTTGATTTGTTTTTCTCTGTTTGATTTTCTGTTTGATTGTAATGTTTTTCCTCGTGTACAGCGCTTTGAGTGCCTTGTTGCTGAAAAGCGCTATATAAATAAACTTGACTTAACACATAATGCTAAATCTTTACTTATGTGTGTGTTGCTTACCCCTGCTGAGGTTTTTTGTACTATTTCAGACTCTATTCTTAGCAGAATAGAGTCTGAAATATTCTTAGCAGAATAGAGTCTGAAATATGATTTTTTTCCTCCTATCTTACTTTACCTAAATGTGTGATTTCATTAGTTTTCAGAGATTTTCAGATTTCTCAGAAGGATTCAATTCAATTCAATTCAGTTTATTTATATAGCGCCAATTACCAGCAAAAGCCAAATATTATTAGTATTTGAAAATTTGGACTAAAATTGTTTTTATACCAATGACAAGAGATTTTTAGATTTCTTAGAAGGATTGTATTACAATAATTTCATACCAGTAAAAGCCGAACATTATTAGTATTTAAAAAGTTTGGACTAAAACTGTTTTATACCAGTGAACCAAGCTTCTCTACTTAGACTTCAGTGAGTGCCCATGACTGTTACTATTTGAATGATGGGACCACAACTGCCTCATACCAGCGTCCTCAAGGATTAATATTATCATCTTATCTGACAGCACCACAGAAGTTATTATCATATTAATACCATCTTTTTTCTAGCACAGGATGAATTCCTTACCACAGAGGACTTAATGATCTAATTACCTCTATTAGAAAGATTGGATTAGAACCAGCTCTTATCAGTAAACTCCAAAGGATTATTAATGTCATTTGATTTGTTTTTCTCTGTTTGATTTTCTGTATGATTGTAATGTTTTTCCTCATGTACAGCGCTTTGAGTGCCTTGTTCCTGAAAAGCGCTATATAAATAAACTTGACTTGACTTGACTCTATAAACCTTGACTGCATGCTAAGAAGGTAATTCAGCCATTTGATTTAGGTGTGTAGAACCTGGGCCACATTTAAAAGTTGCAGGACACCAACCTTCAAAGACTGCAGTTGACATCCCTGACCTACTGTCATTTAAGATAAATTCAGATTAGTACTTTCTCCAAGCTGACACTAACAGGCAGTCCAAACGAAGCTAGTTCTGAAGCCCTCTACTGTCTTAAAACAATCTAAAAACTTTGTAGTGGTTAAGGTGAATGTTGTTATGCATTTTGAAACCAGAGGAGAGCAATTTTGCACATTTGTCCATCTACACTTTCAAACGCACCCACATTTATACACAAATACACGCATCAGAAGGCAACAGTGGGATCAGTGTCCTGCACAGCTTTCCAACTGCCAAATGGTTGCTCTTCTCACTGACCACAGTGGCAAAAAACCCATAAGCCATGTTTATGATGGAAGAATTTGATTTCTGTAAGCAATGGATCATCAAAAGTCAGTTTGGTACAAAGGGACCATTAACCATTCAAACTATCCAGATATGCACACCTATCAATAATCCATGGTTCTGTAGAAACATTTTTGAATGTTTTTGTGTCATCTATAACTGTTTGTATTTAAGACACAAAAGCACTTTTCTTAGAGCCAGTTTTCAAGATTTTCTCTTGTTGATTTTGTAGCACTTTTTTAATTTTTGCCTCACTCACACAAGCATACTGTAGGGTGTAAAAGACCTGCTGGAGATGCACTGTGACCTGTGAGTCATGTAGAGAGCTCAGAGACGTGTTTATTTCTAATGAGAGGGAGGCTGATAAGAAGCAGGTGAGGAGAACTGTGGACCACACCGAGAGTGACGACTCTATCAGCATGAAGCCATGTTATAAATAGAGCAAGAGCTAGACAGTTTTCTATGACACCTGGATTTTTGTGCAGTCTGCCTCTATAAAATGTCTAACCTCATCATTTTTCATCAAAAGATTTTTCATTTTTTTTTTAGGGGTTTTTTCAGTACTTCCTTTGTCTACACAATGTTTCTTGGGGTTTTTTCCCCAATAAATTTTTCTTCCCCCCACTCTCTGTGCCATAACCCCATTTTTTTTTTCCCTTTTTAGGGTCTATTCATTTATTTTTTAAATCACAATCTGTGGTCCAAAAGAGGATTTTACATTAAAAAAGAAAAACCATTTAAAATTAAAGTAAGCTTAATTATCTGTTGAAATAACCACAAATACAGACCTCAGCCCATTAATCTTACAGGTATTTAAAAAAAAATGTCTTCAAAAGATACTCTTATAATGGCCCAAAAAGAAACCCAAATACATTTAACAATGAAACATTAGGATTCATATAAAACACACTTATGTTCAACAAAGCATCAGATATTGGTTCATTAGAAAATAAAAAGGTTTTAAATCACCCCTGGTATCCTCTTTTGCCAACTCACATTAATTATTTCTGAATTCGCTTTGTAATCCTCTCTGGAAATCCTACCCAGAACGAATGGCATGTCAGCTTTACGCAACTACTTGTAAAGGCATTACAGGGCGTTAAGTCCCGCATGGATTTGAATTGGTCTCAGCAGTGCAGAATTAGAAGCAGCAGGGATTAGACCTTTTTTCCCAGAGGAAATTTACAGGGGGAAGACAGCCCAAGGGGGCTTAAAAAAGGAAAAAAAAATTTTTCTGATTAAACTGACAGCACCAAAGAAGTTAAGGGGGGTAAAGTCCAACCCTTTAAAATTTCACAAAAGGAAAAATGTGGGTTTAAAACCTTTTTAAAACCCCGGCAGTAGGGATTTAAACTCACATTGAAAAAAAAAAATAAAAAAAACAAATTTTTTTTTTAGCAAAATTTTTTGAAAACATTTAGTTTTAGGGGGCAAAATATTCCCAAGACACTTTGGGAAAAAAACAGTTTAAAGGGACCCCTTCTATAACCAAATTTTTTTAAAAACCCCTTTTTTTTCAGCAAAGGGAAACCCCTTAAAAAGGGCCTCCCGGACCACAAAATTTCCCCGGGTTTTCCCCATGAAAAATTGGGGGGGTTTTGCCCATCTTGGGTGGGGAAACTGGGAGCCCGTCCCCTTTGGGTTTTTTTAAAACATGGATCATGAAGGAAAAACTTTGGGACCATTTTTATTTACCAATGGGGGAAAAATTTTTCTTTTTTGTGGGGTTTTGGCCTTTTCCCCAGTCTACTGTTTTTGCCACCCGTGATAGGAAAAATTTAGGGGTGTCACAGTTTTAAACCCATTAAGACACGTGGGAATTTCTAAACCCTTGCTTTTTTTTCCTGCTTTGGGGAACCCGGGAAGGGTTTTTCCATGGCCAACGGGGCGGGGTTTTATTTTGGGGAAAAACTTTACAGGTTTGGTTTCCTTTAATTTTTTCCTCACTGGCCAAAATCATGAGAAGTTTAAAGAGCTAAAAAGCCCTTTCCCGGGATAAATTTGAAGACCAGTAGGGTTTTTTTACGTTTCCGATTTGAAAGGGGTTTTCCCCAAACACAACATCAAAAAACCCCAAAAAAAAAAAAAAACCCTGGAGGTTTTTCCCCGGGGAAAGGAAATTTTTTCCCCTTTTTTTTTGGGTCCAGTCCACTGCTGACGGTCCAAATTTTATTTTTTTCCCTTGAAGCTTTTGGGCTGCGCTGGACTCCCAAAAACCGCCATGCTTTTAAGCTGTGTGTGTTTTAATGTGCCTTTTTTCCCCTTCCCCGGGGCGGATTCAGAAAAAATTAAAAGTTGGACTTTTTAGAGGGTTTTCAGAAGCCCCGAAGCGCAGCTAAAAACCTTTAAGGGGGGAAACTCAAGTTCCATTCTCTTCACTCGGAAATGGTTTTTTTCCCCCCCGGTTGCCCCCCTAAAAGTCTTAAAGACCCTTTGTTGGTTCAACCCGAGCTTTTCCCCTTTGGGGGGTTTTATGATACAGGTGGGGGGGAAACCGCCCTTTCCAAAAGGGGTTTGGCCCATTTTTTTAAACATTTTTTTTTGGGGCTCTTGGGTTACTGGTTTTTCCACATTTCCAATTAAAAAACCCAAAAAGCTTTTTTCCATTACCCCCTTTTTTTTCCCCAAAAAAAACGGGGCCTTTTTTTGGTTTTTTTCTTCATAAAACCCCCCAATGTTGTTTTTTATTTTTTTTTTGTTTTGGGTTTTTTGGGGATTTTTACCCCTTTTTTGTTTTGAATTATTTCCCGCTTGATTTAAAATTTTAAAGGGCTATTTTTAATCAGAAATTTTTGCAAAGGGGGTATTTTTCCAAGGGCCCGTTTTTAAAATTTAAATAAATGTTCACGTAGATAAAGAGAAAGCGTTTGTGTTTATTTTGAGCAAGAGTGATTAATTCTGTGTGTGTACAGAGTTTTACTGTTCAATAATGCCAGAGCTTGGCTCATCCCTATAAAGTATTCACAGGACAACCCTTAACAGACTGGATTATTATTTAATAAAATATTAAAGTATCAATATTAAATAATATATTCATATTTATAATCACAACAACACTGAGTACACAACGTCGACTACTGTCGACTACAAATTTTAAGGGGTTGAACATCACTCACACTGGAGTGCGCAGTGCACATTTTGTGACAGGTTAATAAATTATTTTTGTCTACATGTATTGTAATAATATTCTGGAAAGTAGTGTGTCAAGACCGTGAGCTGATCAGTTGATTCTGAGCTGGGTGGCAGCACTCAGTGTTGTGACCTACTACAGTAAGCTGCACTCTCACGCCTTGACCAGCAAGATGTAGGCTGCAATTTACCTTTACTGTTATACTGTAAATGTATAAACAAGTAATATAACTATTATGTAACAAATCCAATAAAATGCAATATTGAACTTGGAGGTTTGTCTATGTTGTGGCTATGAAAAATAGTTGTGCAGCCAATCATCCGGATTTGCGCTAAACAAACCAACAGGCAGTATATATGGATCCACCTTGTTGATGATCGCAATTTTCTTGAGGTACAAGGCCTTATCAAGAGGCTGTAACGACTCTAGATACTTATCTATGGTCGAAAAAGTATCCAGCGTTGCAATGTTGTGAAATGCGTGAAGCGATACGGAGACACCCAAGATGGAGGCCTGGAAGTGAGGCCTTTGACTTCATTGACGTCAATAAACACCCCATAGAGGTCTGAGGACTGAGATTGCCAAGGAAGACGGTTGATCTTCAGAAGCACCAGTAAAGATCCTTTTTCAGTTCCTGGCATAGCCACCATATTTTTATTTTAAAGAGTGCATGATACCATGCATTCTGAAGTCAAAGTTACATTTATTTATAAGCATGCTTAAAAACAGGAAGTTGACCAAAGTGCTGTATACGTAAAATGTTCAAGACTATGTAAATATATTGAGACATAAAGACAACACAAGTAAATGAACACAATAATAAAATTGAATTAAACACAATGGACAAAAACCTAAGTAAAATGGGAAAAACTCAGTTTGGCTTAAATCCCAAAGATTATATCTATGTTTTAATTAAATTTTGAAATTACTTTATTGTAAAAGGGCAGGCTGTTGAAAAGTTTACATTAAATTACAACATACCTGATCCCCCTTGTTCTTTCTTCAGTTCTACTTTACGTACAAGTGCATGAAAAAGTTAGGAGATCTTAACTTTTCTTTCATGGTTGCCCTCTCTTAAGGTGGACAACTTCAGCGTCCTATAAGAAGACTAACCCACAAAACAGTCAGCAACCTAATGGCACTACCCTTATTGAGGTGGTGAGAATCAGAGGTGATTCTGAGCAAACTGATTTCCATGATGACAAACGTCTGATGATCAGTGTGTAGATGCTGCTATCTACTATACGTAGTAAGAGGAAATGTTGCAGAATGAGGAACAATATTCCAAGAAATGTGAGAAAAGTAGGTAGCATCTCCCTCAAACTAATATTAGGCCACTGCAGCAGTGGGTGCAATAGCTAAAAAAATGAAATAAATTTTTTAAAAACTCTAACTGGACATAACTTGAAGAAGCAGTAAAGAAGGAAAATCTGAAGGTAAATATGCAGCAGATGAATGCATGTTTTGATGCAGATGTGTCTTCAAAATTAGCATGCACAAAAGAGTAACATAGCATCTAGTTAGCTGCCAGAGTCCAGCATTAAAGGAAGATATAGTATTGCTCTCCAGTGGTTTTGGCTTGGTTTTTCACACTTCACATCTACGACATCCCTTTACCATTCAGTAAACCAGGAAATTGTGTTCCCCACTCTCTACAGTGAGTGGATTACACAAGACTTGCCCAGCAAATCATTATTCTTGTTGATTGTTCTATGCTTCAGCAACATTTTGCACTGTTTTCTGCACTGAATAAAACATCCTTTAAAAAGGTATTACAGCACAAGTGTGTGTACATCCAAATGAAAGTGGTTTTAGTATTTCAGAGCAATTTATGTGAACTGTTGTTTCTCTGTTGCACTGTTGAGGTCATTTTAAATCTGCAGTGCCTGATAGAAGCAATTTCACTCTAAAAAAATATTTCCTTCTTTTTCACTCTGTCAAACATAAATTTGTAAACATATAGACGTTTTGTTCACTATGAATAATTTAAAAGAACATAAAGAAGTGCCTAAAGTGAAAGGCTGCTCAGATGAAATAATTTCAAATGCTTTAAAATTAAATCCAAAGCTAGAAACATGTGGACGAAAAACAAACAAAAAAAAACACAGTTTTTATGAACGAAAAACTAACCTTAATGGTAGACTCGGCCAATGATCTGCTCAAGTGTAATCAAAGGTCATTGCGTGTTTTCCAAAAAATGATGTAGTCCTTATTTATTGCATAGGATCATGGATTAGTTTGCATACATTAAAACACTTTCAGAGGTAATATCATCTTATGCTGAAGAGGAAATGCCCTTGAATGAGTGTTTCGAAAGAACATTGACACCCAAACACACCACTAATTGAGCAGCATCTTGGCTCCAGACCAACAAGATTAACGTCACGTAAGTGGCCAGCCCAATCCCTGAACCTTAGTCCAAAAGAAAATTTGTGGCCTGACACAAAAAAATGCCCTTTCTGGGGCAAAACCCAGAAATGGGGGAGAATTGTTAAATGTAGTCCAAACATCCTAGATGAAATACCTGTTCACATGGGCCAGAAATGGGTCAACTTCATGCAACAAAGCTATAAAACTGTTCTCAGTAACAGTGGTTATACTACTAAATATGAGCTCAGTGATTCACAGGAAGGCTCAGAATTTAAGCATGTTTCACTTTATACAGTAAATGTTTGAGTTTGTAAAGAAAAAATGCTGAATGCTATTTGGTTAAACATCTCTCTCATTTATGTGGAGGAGTGCATCAGCAAACCAATTGCAGACTAATGAGACAAAACATCACAAAATGTTGGCTTCATACACATTTTTGTAAAAAGACATGAATGCAATTATCTCACCCTTTCTTTATTTGCTCCATGCTCTCAGTTTTTCCCCGATCCTTTATATTATTAATTAAAATTTTAGTGTATGTAATTTACATCTTTGGGTCTTTAAAGAGTTGTTTTTAAAGCAATTATATGCAAGCAAATATACATAAATGTTGGCTTTTTTTTGGGGCCCACTTTCCCTTAAGCCCATCACACGTCAGTGATCACGGCAATACTGGTATTGTTTTTGTGCAATTCACAGCCCTACTTTCATTGTTTTCTGCTAGATTGTTGAAATGTGACTCCACAAGCAGACACAAACAGCAGAAGTTATTTAGCGGCCTAGTGGTTAGAGAGCAGGGCATTTGCATCCTGAAGTACCCTGATTCAAATCCCATAGCCTGCCACTCTGGGTCCCTGAGCAAGACCCTTAGCCCCCCCACCTCCAAGTGCTGCATGATGGCAGCCCACTGCTCCCTAAGAGGTGGGTTAAATGCAAATTATTATTGCTAACTAGCAGTATTAAATTATGACTGCTAAACATAACTAAGATTTTCCTCTGTATGAATAAATGTGTTCTAAATAAATCTAGATTTAAAATTCAAGAAGATTTTACAGAATTTCAAATTCAATATTCAAAAGCCATAAAAATTTAAAATGTGTCTGTTTCTTGGTAAATGTAACTGCACATATGAAGTTTTGGAATTGGCAGAAACATCATTAGATGCATCTAGCTTAACTCAAGTTTAACTCAAAGAAGATGTCGTTTTAGGATCATTCTGTGTGAGACATCAAGTACTCTTGTGAGCCCTCTGCTGGCCTGGAGGCCCTAAGCAGCAAATAATTTTTCTTTATTCCTGGGGTTGGCTCTGGCGGTACCCAGCATAATAACCTATTCAAACCATACGTTTGCCCTAGTTTCCATCCTTCACAGAAAAAAGGGGGTTTGGTAATGTGGGAGGACGCTTATCTTGGATCAGATTTTCTTGCATTTCTACTCTAACATGAAGAAGGAATAACAAAATAAAAAGACCAGAGATAAGAAAACTAAAAAAAGGATTGAAGATTTTGGTTCTATGCAATTTTAACCAGCAAAGTTTATTTATATATAACAACAGTACAAAGTGAATCCTTGGCTTGCAAAATAGGTGTGCTTCATATTTACAATAGGTACACAATAATATATTATAACAAAATTAAAGCAAATAAAAAACAAGAAAACAACCTTTTTAAATACTTTAAGTTCTTACAATTTTCACAACACTTTTATAAAACAAGAAGAACAGACAGCCATTATTATTATTATCATCATCATCATCACCATTATCAATGCCAGCAATTGCTATTTTACAGTACTCCAGTGTCTAAAATATTTTTTTTACTATGTGTTTAAAATGGAAGGATACTCGTTTTATATTGAGAGCAATACATTGACTGGGACTTGAGTTTGTCTGTCTAATGCCATTAAGCAAGCAAACAATTGGGAAAGGTAATGAAATGCTCTGAATTGTGTAAGGAATAACAAGTTTCACTGGAAGCAAGTTTCACAAAGCATTTTCAGTTCGTGCTCAGCTTTATCTGAAATGAGGTTTGTGAGCATCTCCACACATCTCTCACAACTGGCAGTCGAATGTAATTCTGCACTGCAGAATGGGTAAAGAAATGTTCCTCTCTTTTATCAAAATTAAATTAAAATGAGCATTCAACATGGTAACACAAACAAGCAATCACTTCATAACAAAAAAAAATCTCTTCACAATAAAAGGTGCTGCAATTTTAAGACATTTACAAATGGAAGAATTGCCATTAGGCAAAATTATAGCGCAGATAGATATGTCGATAGGAACACAAGGCAGAACTAAAGCACGAGTTAAAACGCATGCATAAATATCAGATGAGAAACATCCGGATTACAAATGATTTAAGAGAGAAAAAGCAAAGCCATTCTTAACCAGTTGGAGCCTAACGCTGTTCATCACTCTCCTGTGTTACAGGGTAGCTCACGGAACAGCTGGAAGGATTCTGTCAAACATAAAATTTTAATCCTTGGAAAAAGGAAAAAAGGCAGTAAGGTCCCATTAAAACAGAAAGCATTACTTCATATAAGCAATGTGAGGTATGAGGAGGATACAATTCTAGTCACTGAAACTGGGAAGACACCTTCATCAAAAGGAAGAAGCTTCATGTTCTCTGTATGTATTGTGTGTATGTGTGCACTGTTGCGCACCTAAAGTAGGTTATTAGACCATTAGGGAGCAAGAAAAAACGGTAGTATACTGCACTTGAAAAATAAGACCGTGACCTTACCTCTTAATATATGTGTCATAAATATTTTGATAAAAAGATTCTGGGAAAACGTCTACAAGAAATTAGAATAAATATTCTGATGTTTTTATATAAACTAACTGGAAGTTAATTTTCAGATCACAAACTCCTTCTTTTCCTCTAATTAAGCTGGTAAGGCGTTTTTTCATTTCTTCCAGCAAAAGGTCTGCTATACTGCAGAGAACAGAACTGTACCTGTGGCACGGAAGGAAACATGTTCTTCAGGCAAATACACTTCAGTTTTAAGGTCAAATGTAAGCACAGATACATGAATCCTAAAAGCTGTGTCATACTCGTTTTTGAGGACATCATTAGGTCTTATGTCTGCTCGATACAAAATATGAGATAAGGTCTATATTGCCTTGCAAAAATATATTTACACCACTTAAACGTTTTTTCCCATTTTGTCATGTTACAACCACACACTTTATTTTATTTGGATGTTATGTGAAAACCAACACAAAGTAAAACATCAGTGCTAGAATGGAAGTGATAAATGTTTTCAGAAATTTCCTATAAATCAAAATTTTAAAAGTGCAGCATGCTTTTGTATTCAGCCTCCTTTACGCTAATCCCACTAAGAAAGGGGCCCGTGGTAACAGGAGCAGCAGAGATTCTCAACTCAGGTGGGAGAACCTAGAACAGGACAGCTATTAATAAATTAGTAGTCATGCACTTCCTTGATGGAAGGATCACAAAAAGAAACCCTTAAGTCCCATTTACAGTGACAAAAGCCACACAGGGGGCACAGAAAACATGTGAAAGAAGGTCCTATGGTCAGATGAGTCCACAAATGATCTTTTTTGCCTACATATAAAGGTTATGTTTGGGGTGTAAACTAACACTGCGCATCACCTTGAAAACACCATTCCTGTATTAAAACATAGTGGTGGCAGCATCATGCTGTGGACAGAGGATGAATGGAGACCGAGACTTCACACTCCATCCAATCTTAATGAGTTATTCTGCAAAGAAAATGGCCAAGCATTGCAGTCTGTAGCTGTGAAAAACTGGTTGAGACACACCAGTTAACACTTGTGGCTGTAAATGCAGTAAATTATGATTCTAGAAAGTGTTGACAAATGGGGGACTGAATGCAAAAACACAGTACACATAGTTATATGTACTATAAAAAAATCCGTTTGCCCTACTTTTAGTTGGTGTGTCAGTTAAAATTGCAATAATATGCATTGACATGTGTGGCTGTAATATAACATAACACAGAAAAATGTCTTATTATTGATACTTTTGCTGGGAACTTTTCATTTTTGTTTGTGTGGGCACTTTGCTTCTATTACCAGGTGCATTTTCAAACGAGGCAAAATACTAAAGCTCCTCCTACTCACTCCTGCCCCCACTGGCCGGACACAGCTATAGCCTCTCAGTCCTCACGTCAACCGACATTTCTCCTCGTCTCTTAGTTTGACGGTTTCTCCTGATCACAGAGTGCACACAACCAACTCAGATCAAAGAACGGCTTCAAAGCCAGAGTGGGAAACCAGAGCAAAAGGGTCTCTCTCTCTCATTCTTCTCTTCAAACGGCTCGGGTGAGCCGAGTGCTGGGAGAGAGGCTACCCGCCTCAGTCTGGCCGTACCATCTTCACCTCTCCTTTTTAGATAGTCTCACAGTTCTCAGCTGAGTTGTGGTGGCAGGATTCACTGAAAGGACATGTCATGGCCGAGGACCAGTAAGATCAGGGAACACTAAGCAGGTGGGTATCTAAGGCCACAAAAAAAGAAGCACCTTTCACCCACCTGGTACATGCGCTCTACACACAAAGCTGTACAAACCTATTTTCAAGTACTCGATGTAAACAAAAAGCAAACATGTCTTGGAAGAAAATAACTCAGCTTTTCAAAGGATTGAATGTACAGGTTTTAGCCTGAGTGCGTCCCCTGTCTGAAACCAAACAGCATGAACCATTTCATAGATCTGGTTTTTGTTTCTTTCACTTTTTCTTTCTGATTACACATCGTACCTTTCAAAACTCACCAGTCCAGCTTTCTGAGCTTTGAAGTGAACCCAAACATGTTCTCTGTAAAGCGTAAACCGATTTTGATACATTAGTAAGCAAACTAAAACAACAGGATCTTTTGGCACAATGTCAAACTGAACCGACATAGAGTTCATATGATTTGGGCTAAAACATCAACATTAGTTGTATGGTATGTTCTGTCAACTACAGTGGCATCTCTTCTGAGTCATTGGCACTTGATAAAACCCAAAATCTTGGAAATGATTACATGTCTGATGCATGACATCGGTCATTGTGTGCACATACAAGTTGATCAGGCTCCCTAAATGGACACATTTTTGGAAATTGTAATTAAAATCTGAGCACACAGGGCGCAGGGCTGGTGGTGTAGGGGTTTAGCGTGTGACCACATATAGAGGCTATAGTCCTCAAAGCGGCCGTCCCGGGTTAGAGTCCTGGACTCGGCGACCTTTGCCGAATGTCTTCCCCTGTCTTTGCCCCTCCTTCCTGTCTACCTACTATCTGAAATAAAGGCCTCTAGTGCCAAAAAAATTATTAAAAAAAAAAAAAATCTGAGCACACAGAAACCAACAGCTTCACCCGAGTTCTTATTGGCTTTTGCTTATTAGACCGCAGACTAGTTCTACTCAAGCAAATCGGAATAACCCGAGATCCATTTCAGCTGTTTCACAGCAGAATCTACTACAAGTATCAGTGTATCTCAATTAACCAAGGTCCAATTTTTGTTGCAAAACGTAAAAAGACAAAGAAAATATAAAAATACATTCACATACACGGATTGGCAAATGGACTGCTCCAAACACAGATGTTCTAACTGAAAGCAGTCGACACGGGAGCGATGCGGTTCTGTAGTCATTTCACCTCCATCACCCTCAAGTCAAGCTGGTGTTTCATGCATGCTTGCCATACTATAATTCCAAAATTGAAATCTGCTCACTTTTCAGTAATGATCAGAAGTTATTTTGTTTTCCTTTACATCTCTTATCACTTATAGAGCAGCATTTGATCATATACATGTTCTGTGACGCATCAGTCTGAAAAAGAATGGAGTGAGATAAGACATGATGGAGTTAGGGATACTCAGTGGATATTTTCTTTAACTGCAGCTGATGATATTCACATTTAAAGAGTACAAAAATAAAATCTAAGTAATCTGAATGCACACTGTCCAACATGAGATTGGCCTTTCGCCTTCGTTTTTTCTTTTTCTCTCAATTTCTCACTTAGATGGGGGTTGTGAGGCTAAATCTGTTTCTCCATTTGCTTTCACAGTCTTACACGAGTCTTTCTCAATATGACACACACTCTCATGCACACTCACACATGTGAACACCCACACAACATGCAATTTCCTGCCAAATCTAGAGAGGGTCCTTTGAGAAAAAACGAAACCAACAAACGCAATGTCCCTTATGTATAACATTATTATTTCCAGGTGGAGAGCCTCGGTTTCAGTCTTGTGGGCACCATCATGACAGCAGGGGGAAAGAATCACAAACTAAAGCAGTTGCGTTTGTCCAGCTGTAGATGACAGAGGTCCCAGGTCCAGATCGTGGTTGACATTTCCCGCGATGAGAGGTAAGAAATGACCTTTTAGGCAGGTCCATCGGTCCCTTCTCTCCCCTTCTTTGTTTTGGCAGCGTTCACCTTCAGCTCTCCAAAGACATGGCAGAGATGAGCTGTTCCACCTTGTAGGCCAGCCTCTGTTTCCTCGCCTGCTCCTCCTGCTCCAGGGCTGAAACAATCTGTGAAGAACAGAGAGCAATGTGGTCAAAAAACAGCCTTAAAAATGTAAAGGGTCTCCAAAAATATTCATCCCAATTGATTCTTTACAATTTGCCACATTACAACCATAAACCTCTATGTATTTGTGTAATAAACCAAAACAGATTACTGCGTAACAGTGAAATAAAGTTTTTTTTCCACAAAAACAAGTTAAAAGTGAATACTTGTATCATACCCCAGTACTTTGTAGAACCACCAATAGCAGTTTTACACCTTTTCAAGCTTTGCACATCTAGACAAAAACGTTTGCCTGTGCTGCATTTGATACAGTCAATCATAATATTCTCTTAGAAAGGCTGGAATATGCAGTAGGGATCAGGGGAACAGCGCTAGGCTGGTTTAAATCTTATTTGTCTGACAGAGTCCAGTTTTGTTCATGTAAATGATAAATCATCTTTAAACTCCAGGGTTAATTGTGGAGTACCACAGGGTTCAGTACTTGGGCCAATTCTCTTTACTATATTTATGCTTCCAATAGGTAAAATTATCAGGCAGCATAGAATAAATTTTCACTGTTACGCTGATGACACTCAGCTTTACTTATCCATAAATCCTGATGAGCCCAACCAGTTAGATAGACTACAAGCATGTCTTGAAGACATAAAAACTTGGATGACTTTAAATTTTCTGCTTCTAAATTCAGACAAGACAGAAGTTGTCGTCTTTGGACCAGAGTCTTTAAAAAAGAAGCTGCTTAGTCAATCACTTAACCTGGATGGCATTAAATTGACCTCCGGTAATAAAGTAAAAAACATTGGTGTTATTTTTGACCAGGACATGTCATTTAAATCCCATTTTAAACAGGTTTCTAGGATTTCCTTTTATCATCTCCGGAACATTGCCAAAATTAGAAATATCCTGTCCAGGATTGATGCTGAAAAACTAGTCCATGCATTTGTTACTTCAAGGCTGGACTATTGTAATTCTTTACTATCAGGATGTCCACAAAATGCAGTTAAAAGCCTTCAGCTGATTCAAAATGCTGCAGCAAGAGTTCTGATGAAAATTAAAAAGAGAGATCATATTTCTTCTACTTTAGCTTCCCTTCATTGGCTCCCTGTTAAATCCAGAATAGAATTTAAAATTCTCCTCCTCACATATAAAGCCCTTAATGATTTAGCTCCATCATACATCAGAGATCTGATTGTTCCATACGTTCCTAACAGAGCACTTCGTTCTCAGACTGCAGGTTTACTGGTGGTTCCTAGAGTCTCTAGAAGTAGAATGGGAGGCAGATCCTTTAGTTATCAGGCTCCTCTCCTGTGGAACCAGCTCAAAGTTTTAGTCCGTGAGGCGGACACCCTGTCTACTTTTAAGGCTAGGCTTAAAACTTTCCTTTTTGATAAAGCTTATAGTTAGAGTGGCTTAGGTTATCCTGAGCTATCTCCCTTATTTTACCTCCGTCTTCTTCTCCCCTTGTTGGATGGAGTAAGGGGGAGTCAGGTTTAGCCTAAACCGGCTCAGTTATGGTTGAGGTGCAAACACACCCTCCATTTCTGCTACCTGTATGACCCCCTCTCTTTTCCAATGGTTATGGTCAATCTGACAGAGAGAGGTATCCCAATCGCTGTGGTTTTTAGTATAACAATGGCCATCAGTGGGCTCTAGATGGACAAACTGTCTACTTTTAAGGCTAGGTTTAAAACTTTCCTTTTTGATAAAGGTTATATTTAGAGTGGCTTAGTTTATCCTGAACTATCTCTGTAGTTATGCTGCTATAGGCTTAGGCTGCTGGAGGACATAATGACCACTTTCACCCTCTTCACTACTTTCTCACACTACTCTTCAATTTTGTTTTATTTGCTGTTATTTCAGCTTTTAACTTTGTTCTCTCTCTTTTCTCTTCCTAGAAGCTACACCTGGCCTGACTCTGTGTCTACCTGTGACACCTTTCTGGAGAGGGGAATCCTCCAAGCTTCTGCTGGCAACAACTTAATGCTCACCCTCTACCGATGATCCACATGGCCCTGTCTTTCAGTGTTTAGCCCTTTCTCTCTCCTAGACATAGCTACTGACTGAGCTTTTACTGTAACTAACTCTTTGTGCTCTCTTTCAGACTCTAAACTTGAAAACTGGCTCAGAGTTTATCTGTTCCTTCTTTCTAGGTGAAACGACTAAAGGAGCTACATCCATTAACATTTACTTTTCCTTCCCATAGAAAGTGCTCCTGGATCAGTGCTTCTTTGTTCTCTTTGTGTCTCTGCTCTGTTCTCTCTAACCCCCAGTCGGTCGTGGCAGATGGCCGCTCACACTGAGCCTGGTTCTGCTGGAGGTTTCTTCCTGTTAAAAGGGAGTTTTTCCTCTCCACTGTCGCTACATGGATGCTCAGTATGAGGGATTGCTGCAAAGTCAACGCCAGTGACTGTCCACTGTCTCTACATGCTCATCGGGTAGGAGTGAATGCTGCAAGTCACTGACTGGATGCAATCTGCTGGGTTTCCTTAGATAGAAAAACTTTTTATCTAATTTGAATAAATAACAGAATCTGACTGCACTGTTCAATGGTTAAGATTAATTGGAATGTATGTGTGAGGTGCCTTGAGACAACATGTGTTGTGAATTGGCGCTATATAAATAAACTGAATTGAATTGAATTGAATTGTTCTTCTTTGAAAATAGCACAGGCTCATTTAGATTAGTGTAGAGCAGGGGACTCCAACTCCAGACCTCGAAAGCGTCTGTCCTGCAACTTTTACATACTTCCTGCTCCAACACAACTAAATGAAATGATTGAATTAGCTCTGCAGAATTCCATCAAGTTTGGCAAAGGCCTGGTAATGAGACAATCATAGGGTGGTAGCTCTCAAGGACTGGAGTTGGAGACCTCTGGTGTAGAGCATCTGTTGGCAGTAATTTTTAAGTCTTGTCACAAATTGTCACTTAGATTTAGATCAGGACTTCTAATAATATATATATATATATATATATATATATATATATATATATATATATATATATAACAGGACAAAACTGAATTATGGCAGTGTAGAAGATGACCAGCAGTTCCTGTGGAAGGTTTAGTATTAATCAGCTGAGGACCGTCTCAGGTTTTAAGAAATGGTGGTTCCTAGGAACCGGAAGTGGTCCACAAAAAATACAGATGCAACACTTTATAGATTTGTATTTGTATAAAAAAAATAAAATAAAATAAAACCACATCTCGTATTCCTTTCGCTATTGTACACATCCAAATAAAAATAAAAAAATTTGTTTGTGGTCGTAAAGTCATGAACTGGAAAAAAAAAGTTCAAGGGCATAAATATTTTTGCAAGGCACCGTTATGTGTAACAGCAGAGTAAAGCTTGTATTTATGAGCCCCTATATGGACATCACATGAAAGGACATGTCTTTAAAAAAAATCTGAGATACCATTCCATGTTTCATCTTCTGAGCCCCATTTTTTTAAATTTTGCATTTGTCAAACTGGGTTCAAAAGACAGTCACACAGGCTTCCTCTCAATTGTCTAATCTTGTGTCAACTTGTCAGGATGCATCTGTCAGTGTGACATCAATTTACACAGCAAGACCTCTTCGTATGGACAGAAACTGAAACACTAATGCTTTTATTTCCTTTGATTTGCAGCCCTGTATTCAAATGCCACAACCCACTTCAACACGTGGTCTCTGATTTGCAGCAGAGTATCTGTTTGCACGTACATACTTCTTAGCTAAATGACACATAAAATATGAATGTAGGGGGAAAGTGTTAACTACAACAATTCATCCATATTGAGTTTTATTTGCATATTTTTGAGAAAGTGGATGTAAGGTTAGTAAAAAATGTTTTTTTTTTCCTGCAGTGGCATGGCATGACATCAAATTAATTATATAGGAAATATCTAATATTTCATCTGAGCATATTTATTCAGCTGTGGAAAAAATAAAGTGCCACGCTAAGCAAAATTGTTTTTGGGAAAATCACCTGTGGTACTAATAATTGCCCCCCTGCTGTCAATTCATTGTAGAACACAGCTTTGCCACTAGGAGAGCATTTAGTCTCTTCCTATGACATTTCATGAAGCTGGACCATACACAGAAAGGGATATTTGACTATTTCTGTTACCACAATCTCTCTGTTTTACTCTTTTCTTCAGCTCGCTCATTAGCTTTCTACATGATTGATGTCAGCCGACTCTGTTGGTCAAAGAAGATGGTAGATTTTGTACAATGACAGATAAATTCATTTAACACATCATTACAAAGGGTGCCAGTAAGTACAGAGGGCACTGTGGGAGGGCATGATTTTTGTAAAACCCTGAAAATATCACTTGTAAAATAAGAAACAGACCACGTTTACTGCATGCTCTCAGGCAAACTAATCATGTTTGAGGTGATGTGACTGTTTCTCCATTCAAAGATGAGTGCTCCAATACTTTTGAAGACTCTATCTTGATGGCTTACGAGTTTCAACATCTCCTGGAGAACCTGTAAAATGTATCTGCGTGAAAAACATATCCACAGCTGTCGTTTTCAGTGTCACAGTCCTTAATTTGCTTCTTGATCTGATGCTGAACAAAGTATCTGTGTGCCCACCTACAAGCTTCAACTCATCTGTTTAAGTGCTCTTAATGGTTCGTGCCCACAGTCATAAAGTTTTTTCCTCCTCATTGGGCCCGATTGTAATTCATTATTAATCTGCAGCCCGTTATGCAGGTGAAACTCCCTCCTAAATCCATTTAAGAATGCTGCTGCTGCTCTAGCCTGGTTAGCCTGATGTGCTGGCTTTTGTAAAGGGCTGAGTAAACCAATTAATGGGACCTGATGATGTTTTTTCGCACCAGACACTGTGATAGTAATGGTGCTCATGCTGCAGTGTGTATGCGAAAAATGAGCAGACTGGATAATGAGCAAAAAGTAAAGGAAAGAACAGGATTATGAGTAAAAGAGAGAGAGACGATCAGAGATCTAGAGAGTGAGAAGAAGTTGACGTAAAAGGTCAGACTGCAGCTTCCCACAGGAGGAGCTGACATTAGAAACAGAATGTCTCCATAAATGCCTTCACTTTCCCTTCCTTGTCCTTTTATATGTTTCCTGTGATCTACTAGTGTGTGTGTGCTGCCCATGAGATCAACACTGGATATAACAGCTCTAACTCTACTCTGGTAAAAGGACGGCACAGCATGCTGACAGCCTGCAGACATTCACTTTCTGCTCAGATAGGAATCAGTGTGTTAAGCTCAGGTCTTACCACACCTCTGGGCGTTTGGGAGAAGCTTATTGACCTCAGTAACCTTTGCTAACAGTGGCCTGGGTACACCAAGGGCCTGAGAATGCAGGACACATTTGCGGCTTGCTTTCTTTTAAGTCAAATTATACTGACAATAGGCGTGTAATTAGCAGCTGATTTACAGAAGAAGCAGCTCTTCAGCAATCAGTTCTGAACACTGTCCCTGAGGTCAAATATGGTGCGTAAAAACATGAGAGATTTCTTTGACCTCAACAAAGCCAAGAAATTAGGAAGCATATGGACACTTTTTGAAATGTTTATCCAACCCATAACCTATTTGACTGAGGATACTGAGTAAATGTAGTTCAAAATAAAATCTATAGGTGAATTTATTTTGAACAGAAACAAAGTTTCTCTTTTTTTGTTAATAATACGTACACATTTTAATCACAACTACTTTCTAATTTAGTTCAGCTATGTTCAGATTGTTAATAACAAAATAATTCTTCAAAATAATTAATTTTATTATTTTCTACCAACAGGATCACTTTATTTGAAACAGTTTGCCTGAAGAATGTGGATTTTGTTACTTTATCATTTTCAACCATTTCTACAGCCCTTTGACTGGGGATGTGGTCCAGTTTAGGTAAATAACCATTTACTTGTAATCATTTACTAATTTATACTGATCAAAACTTTTCAACCTTACTTAAATCGTATGTTCTACTGTTTTTACTATTTTAAATAGTGTCTAAGAGAAGTTGGCCTCTGTGTCGCCACATATTTACACCCCAAGGAAGTAAAAAGTCATGGATAAAAATATATGCTTAAAATGTAAATCATAAAGAAAAATGCTTCAGTTACATTTATAGGAAATTTAAAGGGTTTTAATTATTTATTAATGTGGGATTTTGTTTTACCAACTGAATAAATACACTCAGATTAAAGGCTGGACAATTTAATTTTTATATTGAGGGGGAATGCAGAGAAAACGTTTGTTGCCTTAATGAAGAGGTTAGACTGTAGTTGTCATATTATAAGTATTTGTCTTGCTAAAGCATATCTGTTGTGATCTCCTGTTAATCCAGGTGCTTTATATGAACAAACATATTTAGTAAAGTAATTAACTAATAACCAATTTATTTTTGTCTGTGATTTTATCAATGTTGCACATTGTGGGCACGGCTCGTGGCGCAGCACTAGAGTGACGACCCATCTACATTTGCTGCATGTCTTTCTATCCCATTTCCTGTCTGCCAACTTTCAGAAAAAAATGAGAAACAAAATATTTTAAAAATAATAATAAAGTTACACAAAGCAACTTTACAGGAAGGTGCTAATAGATGCCATATCTAGCTAAAAAAGGGATTAAAAGACATCAGGAAAACTGCGCTCACACTCCAGTCTGTCCATTCAGACCTACCTCCTCACTGTACTTGCTGACATAAGAGTAGATCTCATTGAGAGCGCTGAGCATGTTGAACTCTGTTGAGTGGAGTCTGGCCTGCTCAGCCAAATATGCATTCATGTCCTGGTCACTAATGGCCGGCATCCGAGTGATATCAGCGTAGTACCTGGAAATACAGGCAACATGAAACACTTTGAATCACACACTGAGTCAATATGATGTCTTGTCTGAAGTTTTTATTACTTTATAGTCAGATTTTTGAGCCATTACATCACTTACACTGACAACTGATGCCTGCTAACATTCACTTACAAAGTGCTTTTAGAGACTTTGCCAGAAATGTGGAAGAAAATTAGCTTTTTGAATGAATTATCAAAGATCTCAGTTTTTTGTGTAAGAGGAGACAAAAAGTGGGTTTAAATGTGGATGCTGAAAATAGTTGCTGCTCCTACCTTTCTACCCAGCTCTTATAATTAGGGATATCTTTAGCGTAGAGCAGTTTATTAGAAGGGGAGTCTTTGCCCAGCCGGTGCTCAGAAGTTGAGCAGGAATCCATAAAGGTCTGAGCTACCACAGATAGACAGGCGTCCGTGATGCTGCTCTTATGGATGTCGAAAACAAACTGAGGGTTCTTGATCACATTCACCCAAAAACGCAGCGGAAGGCTTTAGGATAGAGAATAAAAACAAAAAGGTTAAGGACAGACAGGGACATGTCCAGTACCACATTTGTTTCTATCTGTACGAATAAAGTCTTACCAGTTGCTTTTCCATGTGTGACGAACATCTGTGTCATAAATGCCATGTCTGTCTGCCTGTTCGTCCAGGAAGTCAAACATGTATTTGATGGCCAGGGGAAGCGTACTACCTCTATGAACTGTACTGAACAACGTCTCAAACAGATCATCGACAAATTTTTGTAGAGTGCCCTTTAAGAGGAAATAAAGAACAAGTTATTAAAACTGTACATAATGGGTTTCTTCCAGGATTCCCCTCTTTTAGCTCCATCCACCTTTTAGTCAACTCTGACCAACTCTCCTGTTCCTACTAATAAATCTTTCCCATGTCATGATGCTGCCACCACCTTGTTTTTAAGTGGGTATGGTGTATTTAGGGTTTTTAGCATTGTTCATTTTCTAGCACACATGCTGATTTATATGTAAACCAGAACATGAAATTTAGTAGACTGTTCTCGTGATCAGTAAACATTCCACATGTTTGCTGTGTCCTCTGCATTGTTCCTGGCAAACTACAAACTGAACATTTTAATACTTTGTTTCAACAATATCTTCTCCTTGCCAGCCTTCCATGAAGGTCTGCTGTATTCCTTGGTTTTCATGATGCAAACCTCAGAGGCTTTCACAGAATTGCTGGATTTTTAACACAGTTGGACTCCATTTATCAACTAGGTGACTACTGAAGCCAGTTGGTTTCACTTATTTTTTTTTGGGTGTCATATTAAGGGGGCTGCATACAAATGCATACCATAATTTCCAGATTTGTATTTGTAAAATGATTTGAAAACCATATGTCATTTTCATCCCCTTCACAATTATCTATAACCTTGAGTTTGTCTACCACAGAATTCCAATAAAATGCATTGCATTGAGTTAAAAAGTTCAGTCGGTATGAATATTTATGCAGTTATTACACATACTGGCGTGTGTGGAAGTGTGCTAATGTACCTTTGTAGCAAGCAACCGGGTAAGATAAATCTCAGAAACCATCTTGCTGCCCCGATCTCCTTCCTTCTGGTCTCCATGTTCATGGTTCTTCACCAAGTGCCAGACCTTTACACCACTTTCTAGGTCCGGAGTGATCATGGGAGCACGTGACCTGAGGCTGTCTGGACTACCTGTGTAACGGAACGAAGAGTCTGTCCAGGGTAAAAAAAAAAGATACATCTAGAGTTATAAATAAGCCTAATGAGGTACAGTCAGAGTTACAGAAATATAAGCTTTAAAGATTTCTTAAAACAAAAATTAGATGCAAAAATTAAAATTTATAATTAGAATTTCCGTTGAACCACATCAAGAATATGCTGAATGATAATCATAGATACACCTAAATCTTTTAATAAGTAAAGCCAAAGGGTCTAGCTAGTCTCAATTTGACACAGCCAAGGCCAATTAACTTCTTTCCAGTTACCACAATTGACTCCAGCTGGAAGTTTCTCTTTGCCTAAAAAGGATTTTACTCTCAATAATAAGAAGGTGCAGGTATCTAAGTGAGAATCTAAAAAAGGAACATTGTATATTATTATAATATTGCAATGGACTTGTAGGACACCAAGCAAGGGGTTAACCCCTTCCTTTAGAGATCCAAAGGCTGTGGGGCTGTTTGTCTGTCAGCGGTCCTGACACCCTATGCTGCTAAATGAGTGTGGTTTAGGTGCATCCTGCCGGGGGACATTTAATCAAATATAACTGGCGGTGTGTGTACCACGGAAAATCTCCCCAAAAATAAAATTGTGCCCAGTGCTGTAGTCTTTTACATAATCAGTCCATAAGAATGGTTAAAAAATTTATAAAAAATTCTCAATTATTATGACATTCATGCCCATGATGAGATTATGTAAATGTTGAGTAAAAACAGGACTTCTACGGCTTTCTGCTGTTCCACATAACCAAACCTAATTTTGCATGCAGGTTGAAAATAATGCTGCAGACTTTCTTCCTCTGTTTATTCGCCGTTTGATTTATCTTTCTGTCATAAATTATAAAATAATTATCTCTTATTTTCCTCATCACTTGTTCTTTCTACTTATATAATCCTTGCCTCAGAAGAGTTGTGCCTGGCTTCACTTAAAAGGCCTAATATTCGGCTTTCCCCCAAACGCCATATTTAAAAGAAAAATCTCTGTCACACTCTCATCAATGCATCAAAAGATCCCCGATTTGTAAAGCGCCGTCCTTCACCCATGCATCACCCTCGTGCTGCCTCTTTGCACGTCACACTCTCACTCCGAATGATGCCGGTTTTAGCTTCCCTAATTAGTCGGCATCTACTGCAGGCAGCGTCGTCCCTAGAGATTCAGGATCTGAGGATCCCATTTGAGAGTCTCTCTCACCTGGCTTCAAAGGCCGAGTGGAACAACAAAGCATTAGATGCCATTTAAGCCCCCTATACCTTTCAAATAAGACCCTACTGCACCCCTCCAGTGGTCACTGGGGATGGAGAGGTCTGAATGCATGTGTTGATGGATTGTGATCCTAAATCTGATCTTAATCCAGTCACTGGCTTTCACTACTCCACTGTTTCCTTATGTTCTGTATCTTCTGTATTTCTGCTGCTTTTTTCAAGCTGTACTTGTGGCACATAACGAGTCAAGATGCTAAACTTGCATTAGTATGAATCCATCTTCTCCTGGGCCAAACCATGATTGATGAAGGTCAGGCTCATGCCAGCAAATTAACTTATCTCTTTCCAAATCAACTTTAAAGGCAACAAGAGGAACAAACTTTTAAGCAACCTTTGCAATGATAACTAGAATTTCCTTCCTGTCATATCCTCTAACTTAAATGTTTTATTTAAAAGAAAATAACTGAATGCTAAGCAGTCTTTCTAAAGGTCATTTTAGATGACACCTCTTAATAAATGCCTCCTTTTTTATGTTAGACTAAATACTCTGAGAGTACATGTGTTGTTTTCCTCAGAGTTCACGGGTACTGGCCCTCTCTGTTATCTGTAAATAAGCTTTATTGGTTGGAGGAATGAGAGTGCTGTTAGCTTACTTTCTGTGTTAGACAGTTTAAAGGCAGACTTTAGCTCCTTTCCAGTTCTTATAATTGGCCCTGCTTGCTTATTTTGTCTCTGTTTGTGTGAAGCATCATTCACACAGAATAATTAGCAATCATGAGTTGCCTGGTGCTGGTGCTGTGTCAGTCTGGCAATGGACCAAAGTTTAGTACTTAACAGTCCAAAGTAAATCACATATCTGACAGTCTGTGAATACATATAACAACTGCAACTGATAATGTGCCTTGATGTGTGTCTTCAGTATTGAAGAATTGGGGAATTCAAGATCCAATGAAATACAGACTACAATAAAAAGTGTTTTGCTGCAAACCATTATATATTTCTAATAAAATAGGTTAGACTATGTTTGACTCTGTTAATTCAATTCAGTGAAAGTCTGTTGACATGTTTGAAAAGGAAAGCATCAAAGATACATTAAGTCTACTTTGTGTGAGAAAAAAATACAGGTCAAAAATATTTCATCATCTCAACTTTTCCAGGCAAAATCATAAAGAACCTGCCCTCCTGAAGGGCAGGTGCTTCCCTCTAAGCTTTGTAAAGTGACCTATAGAAGCAGGCGGGGGTTTTTAGAGGATGGATGACCTTCTGACCTGCTGTTTTTATAGGAAAAAAATGACACACTAAACTTTGCAAGTTGCATTTCCACTACTGGATCCAGGTTAATTTTATGGTGCGTTACCTTTCTCCGGTCATTTCCACTGCATAATCTAGAGGTCTAGGGGTTGGGATAGTTAATACTCCACTGGGACACAATTGTGTGTTTTGAATATTAAAAATCTGTGAATCACTTAGAAGTGACTTAAATTTTGCTTAAGAGTGTGACCACTTCACACATTATGGCATAAGAGCACCAGGTTGTAAACTTGATGGTCATTACATTGTGTCATAGTGTGTCATAATGTTTTGAAAGTTTGTTACACCTAAACCTTTCCAGTTTTAAGGGGGAGTTTGAACTGACTTTACATTCGTTTTGAAGTGCAGTTACTTTGACAGAATCCTTCATTGCATTGGAGCATTTTTCCTCCCTCACAACAAAAGTTGGAAAGATATCTTTGATTGCTGTAGGTTACTTAAAATCCATTCCTGTTACACATCTTCACAGTTTGAATTGACTTTATAAAGTTTACAGCATAAAAAAACATAAAATATTCTATGATCTGCATAGGCAGAGTAGGTAGGTCAACCCTGGTCCTCAAGGCACACTGATGTTTTCCTGTTTCAGCACACCTGATTTCAATTGATGGCTGATTAACAGGCTTTTGCTGAAATGCAGTCATCCAAATCAGGTTTATGAAAGCAGAAGCATCTAAAACATGCTGGGCAGTGTGCCTTGAGGAGCAGGGTTGAAAAATATTGCTCTAGATCATTGAAGGAGAAACCCTCCTGAAGTAGATGTGACTTTCTTAGTGTCAGTAATTTAAATAAACAGATTTATAAAAGGTTCCCGGAAAAAACTGTCCTGGTTGCAAATGCATCTGCAGTCATGTTTCCGACTTGCTACTCTTTAACCTTCATCCCCTCAAACTCAATTATTCTGAACTACCTTTTAGTTGCAGTGGAAATGGAATGGGTACAAACAGCCCCAGAAATTTACACTGGTTTCTGGAACACTGACTACAGCTCTTGTTCCCGCTTTTATCTCCTATTTTCCTCCCTATTCATTCAACACCTGTAACTTTCAGCAGTTTGAACCTAAAGAGGAATGCAAACAATTTTATTATTACCCATTTGTTGTACATGTATAAATTTAGAGTTAATGCAAACCTTGCTGTGGAACGAATGTTATGTGGTGACTCACCATATCTGCTGATGGAGGTACGGGTTATGCTCGCTGAAGAAGGGATGTTGTATGATGAGGTTTGCTTGGGGACCAAAGCCACCACGCTGCGGTCCGAGACCTGTGTGAGGAGACACATAACACTTAAAATCTTTCTCCTGAATGCATGTCTGCTATTTATTATAGTTAAAAATTATCTGACTTTATGCATTCTAAAGAGATTTCATGGTTTACTCCAACAAAATAACAGCTATATGCATGTATAAAATGTTTTCAACAAATTATTCAAACTATGAGAATGTAACATCAGAAGTAAAAAATCCCCTTGGCAAAATCTCAGAAGGCTTCATGTTGTACTGGTGCTTGCTGTTGTTCTGTACCAAAACCCTGTGGCTTGTTTTATAGCAGTGCTGCAGCTGCATGATGGTTGCAACATAACTGTCATTGTCATTCCTTTCAGAAGCCTTAAAGAGATGAGGTACGCTTTGGGACTGGTAAATGACGCAAAGAGAGGGAGGGGATGAAGGAAAAGTAAACGTTGGAAGGAAAAAAGGATGCTGAATGTCTCACCTCGTGTACTTACCCCCCTTACAACAAATGGCTGATGAAAGAATATACCAGAATAATACCAATAAAACAGCTCTGAGTACTACTCAGAGAAGAAGATGAAAGGAGGAGGCAGTAAAAGATGAGAATAACTCTCAGTGTGATCCTTTCCCCCTTTGTGATTTATATTTACAATATGTTCAGCTCCAGTCATCAGTACTCCAGGAGCACCCTACAGCCCCAAAAAATGTTTTTCAAACTAGTGTGAAGAATTTATTTTCATGTGAGATCATTTATCAGTGTAATTAATGAATACTACCGCTGTTAGCGGACCAAAACATCTCTGCTTGAGAGAGGCAAAACGCAGCAAACAGAATTCGCAGTTCTATAGTGAGAACCAAAACAACAAAAAAAGCATGTTGGCTGGCATTTACAGCTTACCCTGAGGAGGGAATTCTGCTTCAGACCCAGCAAAGACTAACTGCTGAGCCTCCAGTAGAGCAATAAACAAAAGGCAAATAAATGCCAGGCTCCTAAAGGCACACCTCAAAGAAACAATAGAATAACAGAAAAAAAAAAACATTTCCTGAAAATCTTTCAGCAGGAATATGCTCATTTTGCATTTCGGTTTAGAAAAAAATGCACTTCATATTATTCACATTGGAGGAAGTTCATCCTTGCTTTCTTGAGCCAGCCTGTCCCATTCCTCCCTCACTCTGGACGTTGGATTCTTTGTGAAATAATATTCTGCTTATATCGTTAGCTTCAGTGAAGTTTCTCCAAGTACAAGTCAAATATCACGTCTCTAATAAGTGAAATAAATGTTCTTTAATCAGATGCATTACATAGACTCTCCCTATTATGCTGGTCATAAATTCAAATCATGTTATTCTAAGCCTAATTTCAAAAATTAACGAATAACATATATCTTTTAAATCTACATAGCAACAAAATGTTTAATAAAAGTTTTAAATGACTTGGGAAATGAATAGGACATATTTTGAGAAATTATAATGAATTGAAACTCAGGAAGTGGCTTAATTTTAAGTAACTGTATTTTTGAAATGTCGTAAAACCCCTGTAATCAAATTATTCCCCCAATATGGTAAAGTGCAGTGTTCAGGATTTTGTACCTTTTCTTCTCCTTACTCACCTCTGCTGTTTCTTGTCAGATTTCTGCTCACCTTAACGTAATTTCTACAGCCTCTTCCCCATAGTCTGGTCCGAATGGCTGACAGTGCATAGCCCAGCTTTAACACACCATCAGGGTACACTTCCATGAAGTTTTCAGTGCTATTCCTGTAATACATTTTCTCCAGGGTGCATGAAATAGCTTCTCAGTACCCTCCTTTCCTTTAACATCTGCCTCCATCTCTCCATCTCTTTCTTTATGCTTTTTGTGGCTGAAAGAGAAGCCAGTGCAGAGATGGCTCCTTGTGATAGGAGTAAATGATTGAAGGCGTGCAGATTCGCCCTTCAGGGATAATCCAGTGTGGGGCTGATAGTGGGCAGGTGTGATAAGGGCTGTGGGCCCCGCCTGTGATAAGACCTTCCATTAGACAGTGGTGAGTCAACCAGACAGCTGAGTGTGGTCATCTTCTACCTTTCTTCCTCCCTCATGCATTCTCTTAGATCATGATGCCTATCATAGAACTCACCCATGCCCAGTAGCTTGGAAATAAACTCTGAATGTGTGCAGCTTCTGTAAAAACTAGGAAAAAAAGCGGAAACCAGTCATCCTAAATAATACTCTAAAGAGATCAAGAACAGGATTTATTGTATTTTGGACCTAAGGTGGAGTTTGAATAAGGAAAACATTTAATTTTTTGGGAGTGTGGCAACAGCTGATTTTAGGGATATGACTCAGAGTGCAGAGACAGTGTCAAATTAACCAAGCATGTCAGTTCTTTTCAGTTCACAGCTTATGAGCATATTTCTCCTTCTAGGTAAAGTCTCATATTTTAATCAAACTGAAAACTGTAGCAAGACAGCTACAGCATCAGATCAAGAAACACAGCAATGCACTAGTAATCTGTTGTAAGTTGTGCTTTTCAAAAAGGCCAAAATGCCCCGAGAGATGTCTGCAGAGCTGCAAGAGTCATCAGTCTGACCTCCATGTTTCTTTAGCACCAACAAGACAACACTCAAATCACGAGACTAAACACTAGCTAAACAACAATCATTCTGGCGCTGATTAGCACTTACACTGAACATACAAAGATGAAGGAATAAACCTCTAACAAAAGGGTTTTGGGAAAGGTTTGGATTTTGTGTTCTATTTGGATTCAACTTTTTTTAGAATTACTGTAGATTTATCTTGGGTTTTTGTGGTCTGTTGGTGTCCTACAGTAATTTGTAGAATCAATTCCTTTGTCAAACCTGCCCAGGATTTGTCACCAGTACACCTGTTCTACAAATTCATTATCTGTTTAGTCCGTTTTTTTTCTTGTGCATTAGTCAGTTCTTTGATTGGTCCAAACTGGCCTTTGGGGGTTGTGCTGTAGTGTATTTTCTCCAAATTTTGTTATTTCAATGCTCTCTTTGCTTGTCCATCTGAGGACTTCTTGGCAAACTGCTTCGAACAAGAAACCTCTGACTTTGCAAAATAAATTATGTCAGAGGTCGGGATATCTGACAGATGAGGTAAAATGTTGAAGTATATGCTATAGCCACGCTGTTCAGAGCACCTGATGTGAAGATCGCCAAAGAAAAGGTTGCTGAAAGCTGACTTTCTTCTCCTGACTCTGCTGCATCTCTCTCTGATAGTGACTGAAATATATCTGAAGAAATATCAGATTCTCTGTTGTCTGTGTTGCTGGCCATTGTAGCAGCAATCAGTTTACATGCAGCGGTTCCCCTTTGATGTCATAAAAGAGTGCAACAAAATCGCAAAAAAGTACATCACCGATGTAAGAACACGAATTTGTGCATATTTGAAGACACTTCAATATGCTTCTATCTTTATCCAAGCACGAAATAAATACAGAAACATAGAGAAAGCTGTTGTAGAAAAGGAGTTTGGTCCCCTGACTATGAATACAAAAGTAATGAATACAGTTATGAACTCGTTTTCAGTTTTTGCATTTACGTTTTTCATTTTAGCTCAGTGGAAAGGTGAGCATTTCCATATCCAGGCTATGTAAACCATTATTTCCAGTGTAACAGTGTAAACAGCCAATGGCATTTCCTGGGTAGCTGTGAGACCTATGAATTTTAAATGCCTCCGTCTAGACCCTGTGTTTCGGCTACGGGAGAATTAGCAAATACTCAAGGTGATGCTCAGACCCACTCTGAAAATTTCACTAATTCCCTTTTTACCTGTTCTTCCATTATTTTCTTCCAGCTTTCCAGCTCACACTTGGGTTTAATGAGATGATCTCCCTTTTTTATATGCTGCCACATGTGTTGCCACAGCTGCCAGTTCAACACCATGGTGTGTGACACAAACAAGCAAGCTCACACAAGGGCGCTATTGCCAACTCATCCAAACAGTAATGATGCAAAAACAACTCTCCGTCCAACCCCGATCTCTTCCAGGACCAACTGTCCTGTTCCTTTCTTCCTCCTGCCACTATGTTGCTCTGCAGCCTTTCTCTAACTTCTCTGTAGTGATGCAGTGTTGGGCCTTACGGTGGGCTTTGTGAAAGGACCGTCAGATCCATGATCAATAGCAGTCCTGTGATCTGCTATTGAGCAAGGGAATAAGTGAAGTGGCCACATGCGTGTTCTGTAGCAACTCCCTTGGCTAATGATGGCAGACAGACTGCAAGGCAAATAAGTGCGAAAAAAACAACAACAGAGGACCCCATTATGTGTTGGAAGCAAACACACTGAGCTGCTTCATCAAGGGGAAACATGGCAGAGACCGAGATGAGGTGCTTAAAGAGGAAGAGGATAAAATGAAGGCAATAAAAGAACCGTCACTGCTCATAGATAGAACACATCCGGGTACTGAGCCGTTGCGTTCAAGCCCCCTTTTGGGGGAAAGCAGACCCTCTTGAGTAATTAATGATGATACAAAAATGATACAATAGATATGTTTTATTTGGTATAGGGCTCAGATTTAATTGAAGACAAGGCAAAAAAATTATACGAAATCACTTCTCTGATTCGCAGAATTTTATGGAAAAGCTTTGAAGTAATGGGACCAAAGACTGTCAAATCAGCTTAATCTGTTTTTTACTGAAGTGGTTAAATAACCACAGCAAGAAGAGCAAAGCTTCATATTAGGAAATATATAAAAACCTTAATAAATTCCCAGTTGGTTTCTTTTTTTTTTTTTAAGCAATGCACTATTAACTAAAAACAGAAAGCTTTACAGTAAAGTCATTTTACTCTATTACAAATCAAGCATCCCATAAATGTAAAAAGTAATTTAGAAACATAAAAAAGAAAATAAACAAATACAAAATATTAATAATAGTAGTAATAATAAATCACCTGAAATTTCAACATTAAAAATTTGCACGGGGCCCTTGCCTTGCCGTCGCGACGCGCTGTGTGGTGGGGGGCAGGATTCGGCGGGGGTGCTTGGGGCGGGGCTGTGTGTGGAACTTGCGCTGTGTGGGTGTGGCTTCGTCGGCTTTTCGGGGATGGAGCGCACTTGTGGGGGTGTGCTCCTGTGCTGTGGGGAGGGGAGTCATAGCGTCTGGGTTCGGGGGGATTTGTTCGATATCTGTGTCCTGGTTGTGGGTGGCCCTGTGGGGAAATTCATGTTGAGGTTCATTGGGGGTGGGGGCTCATGGGGTTAGGATCAGAATTCATTAGGGGGTTGGGACTGTTTCATCCTGTGGCGGCTCTGGTTGGCGGGCTAGTTTGGACCATGTAGACCCCTCTTTTGTACATGGCCCCCTCTCCGAATGAGGATGGGGGTCGTTGGGGACTGGGGTCGGGGCGGGGAGTCGGGGTCTGAGCCAGGGTTGGTCAGGATCAGGCACCAGCCCAGGCTAGCCCAGCCCAGGTTCAGGTGCTGGGGCGGTGTGCGTGTCTCCATCCCCGGAGGAAAGGGGACCACCTTCTGGGTCTGGGGGTTGGTTGCCCCTATGGGGTATTGGCACCTGGACCTGGGAGTATAGACTATGTATGGGGAGTGTGTATGAGTGTACAACGTCCATTGTTGTTTGTCTTTACGTTGGGTGTTTTTATGTGTACGCATAAGGGTGGGAATGTGTGACTGTGACTGTGTATGCCTGTTTTTTGTGTCAGGTTGGGTCTTGGACTGCTCCCTCTCCTGGATCAATTTAGGTCCCCCATCAAATGTGGGGCCTATTTCCTCCCCGCCATACTACCTGCCGGTGGTTGGTGTCTCTGCCCGCAGGTGTACTTATAGTTCTCGGTGTCCGGGGCTGGGTGCTTTGGTGTGTGCCGGCTCACTCCCTGTGGCTGCTTGCTGGGGCCTGAACCCCTGGGCTCTGTCGGGCCTCTGCTTGGGGAGTGATATGTCCCGGGGTTTCGGGTCTCTGGGTCTATGGCTGGATCTGCTTGGGCATAGATGGCTGCCAGCTGGGCCTGTGGGCTCGTTACCGCAACTCCCTGGGGCTTTTGCACCATGGCTGCTGGGTGGTTCCCCTGGCACTCTCCCCTGCTCTTTTCTGGGGGGGCTGCGGTAGTCCCGGCGATGGTTCTCCTGGGGTTCCTGTGCTCTGAGGGGCCTTTGGATGTCTATGCCTCGGATCTCCTCCGTATCTGTCCCAGGTCCAGGGGGGCAGGTCTGTGGGCCCTCACACTCGCTATTGCATATTTTTAAGGACAAACTATGTATACACAAGCGCACTCACACTCAGACCCACAGGTGTTTAGATTCAGGTGTTAACTGATACACAAATGTTCTATATTGAGCCGCATTTACCACTAAATACATCTTGCATTCATAAGTACCGTTTTCGCCCCACCTCTCTCTCTTTTGTGCTTCTTATTTTTTTCCTTTTCGTTTCTGTCTCCGTGTCTGTAACAATTGAAATAATCCAAAACCAGTTTCTAATAAAGTTTCTTTTATAAATATCAAGCAGAACTTTAAAGCGTTAGCTGTAATGCTCCACTGGTGAAAGTAAATCTGTTGGGTTTATTCTTGGCACTCAGACAATTCTGAGCGCTACTCTGCCAAACTTGGGAAAAAAAAAATAAAAAATTGCACGGTGCCGCAGTTTGTAGCACTGTTGCCTTGCAGCAAGAAGGTCCTGGGTTTGACACCCGGCCGGGGGGTTTTCTGCATGGAGTTTTCATGTACTCCCCATGCATGCGTGGGTTCTCACCAGCTACTCTGGCTTCCTCCCACAGTCCAAAAACATGCCTGCCACTATGGAATAAGCAGTATAGAAGATGACTGAATGAAAAAAAATTGTTTGCTTTTTGCTTTTATTGCATCTAGCACTGATAAAGGTTTCATTGACTCCCATTTAAATCTGAGCGAAGTTGAATCTATGTTTGGTCAGAGGTGAAATAGCTAAGGAGAAAAGTGTAAATGAGGTCAAAGTCAATAAAAAGGGAAAGTAAAAGCAAAGTTGAAAGCAGAAAGAAGGGTGAAAAGGGAGGAAAGGCAAAAGGGGAAAAGAACCTGCATAGTGCCAAGTCCTGTGTGAAGAACACTATGATGTGTCCCGTCTTCTAATGACTCCCACATCTGCTAAGTTACTCCCACTGTTCCTATGGGGCAGGAGTTTACACCAGCCGTGCAAGGGCTTCAGTATTGCCACCTCATGCCTTTTTACTGGCGTCTCCTGGCTGTGGAGCATTTATCTCCTATTCTAACCAAAGCTGCATCTCTGCCACAGCCTTTGCTCCTTGAGCAGGTAGCCTTGAATCAAAGCCCATGCAGTCTTTAGACAGATGGCACCCTTCGGCCAACTAATGAGAGAGGGCTGAGCGGGCGCTGAAAAAGATTCATGACCTGTAGATATGGCTGACTTCCCATCTCTTTTGCGAGTTTCTGTCTTTATTCCCTTTACTCTACTTTAACATTTCTCTCTAGCATCTGCCTACTCCCACTTGAGCTTTTCTTCATTCATCTGCCATAAATTCTCCTGAAAAATGCAGACTTCTTCTCATTTTTCGTTTTTCTCCTCTTTAACTCACTTCTCTCATGCCTGTTAAACAGGGGGCGGAAGATGAACTCGTGCCCAAAAAGAAGGACAAATTGTTACCTGTGCCGGGATGAATAGCCAGGGATGGAGTGAGGAAGAGAGGAAAGTTAAGAGACGCCTTACTCCTGTCGCCTCATCTTTCCAGGGAGGAGGGTGAAATGTCAGCTGTGATGCTGAGAATTCACCTCTCCCGCCACCTGTACAGTAATTGTCCTCTATTCTGTGAGTCACTCAGGGTGCACCAGCTATGAGCATGCAAATCAGAGACTGAAAATTGGGCTGCCTTAAAGTCAAGAGCAGGGAATATCAAAGTTTGCTCATGTAGGTGGAATAATTTCCATAATAAAACCCAAAGCAGAAATCGGACAGAAATAAAACTTTTCCTGACAAAGAAAGAAAAAATACTACACTAAAATTATTTAAGTGCTCACCTGGTAGTGCAAGAGTGTGTTGAGTCTTTTCCAATCATTTTCAATCTTAGTGGTGATGTCTTCATCCTGCAGCACCACACGAGCCATTCGGCCCTGACGCCACTCTGACAGCAAAAATAGAAACAAGCAGAATTATAACAAGTGCAATGTCAATACTAAGAAGTCAGTTTCTGTGTGGCTCAATCTTGTTGTGCAAAATAATCAACATACTGTTCAAAAAATTTAGTGAAATATATTCTTCAATTGCTTTTTACAAAATCATTTTCCAAGGTGAAAATTATTTTATTCTGATTTTTGTACCTTTTATGGTAAATATACTTCCTGTAAAATGGAACAAACCACTTGGCAACAAACTCCATGGCTTCTCTGTTTTAGACTCTTTTTCACTCTTTGAGTTCTGCGTCATTAAGTAAATGTTGCAACACTCTCTTATTCTCTGGCTCCAGCTGGTGGGGGTACCTGACAACCTTATCCCCCCTACTTATGTACTTGGACTTGCTTCAGCTCACTCCAGGTGAGGACATATCCTGGCGTCCAATAAGCCATTGCAAGCCTTTGGTTCACTAAAAAGCTCCCACTGACCAAGTTCTGCTCTCTGCTTTACTTTCACAAGCAACACAAGCCTGGAAGGCGTTCCCTCGGTAGTTACACGGCTCCAGCTCCAGTGAACTTTGAAAAGACAGTGACCAGGTTGAGGTAAGCATGGCTACCCCTTCAAGGACAAGAAGAAACTTGACTCCTTCAAAGTGTACAAAAAGGACCAACTGTAGAAACACACTCGACATCAAAATTTACCAGGTAAATTCTCTTTATGAGCATACGGAATCGGTGCCAGGAAAAAAGCGTCCTCTAGACTGGTTACTAATCACCATATTGAACATTTCAAAACATTAATGCTAACCTCGTGGCAAACATGGACTATTTACAGCTTGAATTTAATATTAAATTCAGTTCCTTGCAGGCAACTGCTTAAGCTCGGCTATCTCAAACTAAATGGTTATAGGTGCAATTCCTTTTCAAAAGCTTTAAGATTATTATAAAAACACAGCAGGATAAAAAAAAAATATGTCCCAAATCAGGATTACAATAGATTAAACGTTTTTAAACAGTCAGCTAAAAACAAAACAAAAATATAGTGTTTTTTGCGTAGTGAGCCTCTCCTGATGTCACAGTGGGATCGTAAGGTTTGACAGTAAATTGTTAAACAATGAGGGCTGACACAAAAAAGCTAATTTCAGGGTGATTTGTTTGCTTAGGTTAACATCAGGCTACGGAGTAACTCCTACAATAATGTTTCTGAGTCCTGCAGAGGTTAGGCAGTTGTTGGTTTGTTGTAAGAATAAATTTTATCCAGTAAAATCCTAGTTTAGAGAAAAACAGCTGAACAAATTGAGACTGTGCCATTTGTCTCATAAAGGTGGACTATATTTTATGTGAGATTAATCGATTTCCAATCTTTGCATGATCCAGCTTGTTTAAGGTCTGCCACAGAATATTAGTACATTTTGAAGTCTAGCCTGATTTCTGGAATTATTTAAGGTGTACAATAATACATATGTCGGCTGTTTCACCAGATGGCTCAAGTTTAAAAGAAAGCTGAGCAGAATCACAAAAAGACATAATTTTGTTGAAAAATGTTAAGAGACACAGCTCCATATGCACACAAATAAAAAGATATCTACAGGATTCCTGTGTCTACTCAGACAAGCATTGATATGCATCTTAATTTAACAATCCACAGGAATATTTGAAACATGTATATTTAGGCTGCCTGCACACTTTAATTGGTACATGTGTCACAAATGCAGCAGTAGACCCATTACTGTGGGGAGAAAAGAAAGAGCAGGCAGAGAAGGCAGCTCAAGGAAAATTACTTCCTTTCAAAAGCAAGGTAAAAACATCAAGCAGCATTGGTGGAGGGCAGTGGCTGAGACGTCATTGTGCAGTAATAAAATTATAATAAAGGCAGTCACAGAGAGGCGGATAAGCAATGTGAGCCTCATACTGGGACTGATCATTGATTTCCCCCTAGTTGACTGGGTTTTTAATGTATCTGCAAAATGACCACATGATACCTCTGCTTGGCACATTGCCTCGAAGCTATTTAAACTACACTCAAAGCCATGTTTTAAAGAAAATATACACCTGCAGACAGTCTCAGATGCAATAACTTTCAAGCAGCGTTTCGAGCAGATAGCAGTGTTGTAGAGTCACAGATGTGTGCGCATTTGAAATAAGAATGGGAGGTCTTATTGTTCTCCACGCTTGTGTGAAGTTAAAAGAATAATGGTAAGGAACAGACTGATGGGAGGTGAGGGATGGACAGCAAATGATGTCAGTGGCAGACTGAGTGGGACTGGAATTTAGTTTGAGGCGGGTGAGCCAGACGGTTAGCTTTTACCTGCGTCGGCCACGTCACAGATGTAAAAACACGCGTAAACAGATGAGGCTATTTATCTATTCAAATCTTTTGAGCCTTGTTGGCACCACCAGGCGAGAAAAGCAAACCAGTCTGAGAGACACGCTGTCATTCAGTTTCATCAAAGCAGCACACCAAGGCTGTCTGGGCTGCTGGAGCACAGCTTTATCATGCTGATGCACTGATAATCTGCATACCATGCTCGGGTGTTCTCTAACTAATGCATGAATCTGTAGGTGTGAAAGACTCTACACCTGTCAGCTGCATCTGTGTGTCTTTAAGTTGTGTGTTCAGTGCATGAGTGTGTTTAACTCTGTACCTAGGTCCATGTCGACAGCCCGCGGCCGCTGAGAGTAGGGCATGTTCTTGTAAACAGCATCAAGGATCTTTTCCTTCACTTGTGTGATTGTGTCGCAGTTCAATACCTTCACAGGAATCTCTGGACTGTTTTCGTTGTCTGGGTTTACACAGTTTAGGATCTGGATTAGAAAAATGGGCAGGACAGAAAGAGAAAGAGAGTGAAACATCAAAGAGGGAAAAAAGCTGGAGCCGACTGGATGCAGGTCCAGCTTGAGGCTTTTCCCTCATTAGAATCTCCTTGGAGCATAGCAGGAGCTTTGAGAAACCATTTCCGCTCTTACTGGCATCCCAGAATCTAATTTCACACCTTCGGCGGGACACCAATTTCCAGCACTGCCGGGGCATTAGCACGTAATGAGCCAAATTCCCAGTCAGAGCAATCAGAGCATTGTCATGTCACATGCTGGTTGTGTGAGAGCTTTCCCTTTCTATCTGTTCATTTTAGTAAGTGATGAGAGGTTTGTTTGGTTTGTTTCAATCTGTGCCCACCTACCCTGATGTTGGACCAACATGACATCCTGTGGAACTAATGCTTGATTTTCTTCCCACACTAGAGCAGTGAAACACAGCTAAGTTGCTCTACAAAGGCATTAATGCCCACTGAACCTTTTCACACATTAAAACCACAAATATTAATGTATCCTATTTAGTGCATCTTATTAGGATTTTATGTGATACACCAACTGACTGAAACTTTTTGCCAATTCTTCTTTGCCAAATACCCTCAGCTTAGTCACAATGGATGGAAAGTGTCAGTGAACATACATTTTCAAGTCATGCCAAAGAGTCTCAATTGGATTTATGTCTGGAGTTTGACTAGACCATTCTATATTAGGATCACTAAAAGGTGAATCCAAAATCTCCATAGCCTCTAATAGCTTTTGTGCATGTAGTCAAAAAAAAAACTTCTAATTTGGTCCCATCTGCCCAAGGCACTTTCTTCTTTAGGTTTCTTATGGGTTTCTTTCAGCACTGGCCTACTTATCGCTACTCTACCATAAATGTCAGATTTGTGCAGTGCATGACAAATAGTTTTCTCTCACCTTCGCTGTGGTTTGCTGCAGCCCCTTCATGGTTATAATGGGCTTCATTGGTGCTTCTCAGATTAATGCTCTCCTTGCTTCGCTTGTACGTTTTGGGTAAATGATTATGTCTGGGTAGGTTTTCAGATGTGCCAAACTTTCTCCATTTTCAAAAGAGTAAACAGTGCTTAATAAGATGCTTAGTTTAAGATAAGTTTAAGATATAGTTTTACAGCCTAACTCTGCTTCAAACTCTCCACAACTTCATCCTTGACCTATCTGTTATATTCTTTGGTCTTTACAATGCTCTTTGTTCCCAGGTATTCTCTAACAAACGCCTCAGGACCTGAAAGAACATCTGCATTTAAACTAGGATTAAACTGCATGCAGGTGGACTTCATTTGCCAATTAAGCAACCTTTGAAAGTGATTGACTACACCAAACTTTATTTAGGGATATTAAGGTAAATGGGGCTAAAGACAAATGCATGGCACACTTTTCTCACATCTATTTGTAAAAAAATGTCAAAACCATGCATAGATTGTTTTTAATCAGCTTTTCAATTATGCGGCACTTTGTGTCAGTCTGTGACTTAAAATCTAAATAAACTACGTTAAAGTTTGTGGTTGTAACGTGACAAAAAGACTTAAGTGCTATTTATACTTCCGCATCATCTTAAAAATGAAAAATGTGAAATAAATAAAATACCCTTAGGCATTCTTCTATGGTCAAGCACCTGTGTCTGTGTGTGTATATGTCAGCTTGGCAGCACCATGCTTGTGCATGTCTGCAAGCCTTTGTGCAAACTTCTGCTGTATCTGCTGGTGTGTGACCTACCAGGGTTTTGTACTCGATCTGCTGGCGGATGAGCTTGTCTTCGCTCAGGGAGTAGCGGGCCTCTCCGGTGATGGCGTCGATGGGCCCCTTTTCCATCTGCTGCTTGATGGCGCAGTACAGCATGAACAGCGGCTCCCCTGCACACTCCTGTGAACACAAACACGCACACGCAGACAGACAAACCCACAGGTTCACACATGACAGAGCACCACAGCATGAAAAAAATATGAAACCTCATCAGACTGAAAACACAAACTGGATAATCACATGTTTAATCTGGAGGCTTTATTAAAAAGATACGAAGAATGGATTTGTATGTGCATATATAAACACCTCTGCACATTTGTTGGTGCACTAACCTTGAGAAATTTGTGAAGGAGGAAGGCGAACCAGTTTGTGAGCATCTTCTCAGCAACCGACTCTGTTCTGAAATTACATAAAACAGGATCAAATCAAAATGTTATTTTTGTCTCTCTCTTGATAAGCCAAAACTTTTAGAAAACAACAGAACTCCATAATTCATGAGTATGTAAGAAAAACCTAAGGGATATCTCTCTGACATCTTGGCTATGGAACAGCCCATCTTTGGATTCACTTGTATACTGCTTACAACCCCGTGGTCACAGTGACTGAGCAGAGCAGAGCAAACAGGGGGTATCTGTGCACACGTGTGCGTGTGTGAGATGGAGCAGGCACGCGCACAGTTGATTATTCATGTGCGGTTCAACACAGCGGGACATCAGCAGCTGTGACAAGCCTCAGCTGTTGAGAGAGACGAGAGCTGTCACAGCCAGGTAACGCCTGATCGCAGCCAAAACGATCTCTTTTCCTCTCATTTCCTCCCTTCCTACTCCCCACCTCTGCTGCCCTTCCCAGTCAATCACACATGGAGCTACAGCCTGCTGCTGGGCTTGATAGGGCATGAAAAAAAACACACAAAAGTGCAATGACCCTCGACTATTTCTACCACACAGCACGCAAGAAAACTCTGTACCGCTTGACAATTTCTGCTCATATTTTGCTCTAAATGCCAGACAAAAAATCTCTACCTCTGCCTCATTAGCAGCATCATGAATCACTAGAGAACAGGAGTTAGATAAAAAAAACAACAACTATTAATGAGAAAGAAGCTTAGATGTAAGGGTTTGTTATATTCACACAAAGTAGATTAAGTGAATAGCAAAAACGAGCCGTTGACTCATCTTGTAAAAGGCTTTACGTTCTGGGATATGTCTGAATGGACAATTAATAACCTCCAATAATGACCAGGTGTGGTCTAGGGGGATAGTGTCTATTTTCCTAAACTAAAAGAAAATCAAAACATGGGGAGCCATTTAGTGTTCCACCTGGAGGAACTGACATAATAGATTTATAATCGCATCATAGCCTTATAATTAAAACCAAATCATGGAGTGCCTAAAGATCCCCACACATAATGTGGTCAGAATCAAAATACGTTAATTAGGCATCATCACTAACATGGGTCACATTTAAAGTACTAATACACCACAAACAAATTTTTATAAAAGTATACAGACGTTAGAGATATGATGGTTTCTTTTAAGCTGTTGCCAGATAATTTCCAGTTTGATGTTATAACTCAGAAGAATTATCTTGGTGCTTCTTTGAGGTAGTTTGGATACGATAAATGTGAAAAAAATCTGATAAATCTACAACAAGAGTCATCACATCCACACACCAGTTACTGGTTTTATAACCATAGATCATGGCAGTTGTATATATAAATTACTTTACATTAAAAGCAGTATGCTTGTAAAGTACCTAGCTGTAAAGTATCCTATCTGCCTATCAAAAAAAGTAAAAAATGCCACAGAATTTAAAATGACCAATCATGAAGAGGATGTGGAAAAAGTGCTTTGCTTTGAGTAAAGGAACTTTCCTTTTCTGGAGTGAAATTCGTCTGGGCAGAATAAAGGGCCTGAGAGAAACTGAAGGCTCACTTTAGAACAGTGAGTCACCACCTCTGAAATTAGTTAAAAACAGCCACACAACAGAATCTGAAAAAAACACAATACACAGAAAATGTATTTAGTAAGACACATAAAATGTTTACGTTTTGTCACAACACAGATAGATTTTCTTTGTATGAAGAAAATTATGCCTAAGCCAAAGGAGATCCTGAAAGAGCAGATTCCGTGAGCATACAAGCAAAAATAAATGTTATCTAACAAATAGTATGCTGTTTTAGATTTATCTGCTGACTCTTAGCATGTGGTCCACACCAAAATGACTGCTATTTCCACTCCTTGCTTGAATGCAACTAATACATTCAAGAAGCCCAAGTTAACAAGCCTTGATAAAGTGTATCAGTAAGTGTACTGCTATGTTTAGGACCGTGACGGCTTGTGATTGCCACCTAGTTGAAAGTGATCCCTGCCACAAAGCAGTGTATGTGACACTTCAGTGAAAATGCATTAAAAACGTCCCCTTTATGCAGCAGTAAATTACTGTGATCACTATGGTGGATAAGACGGAGGACCTGACACTGACCTGCGGATTACCATGAATCGAAGCAGCCAGGTATTAAAGGCAAGTAAGAAGCCTTCTGTATCCTCAACAATGCAGGGGGATGATTATACCTGAACCGAGATTACTACTATTATTGGAGGTAATTGTGTTAAGTCATGTTTAAGGTCTATAAGCAGGAGTCTAGAGCTGAAGCAAAGCACCAGAAGGATTGTCTAAGTCAGGGAGGTCACGGTAGCTAACAATTTAGTCACTGAGACGAGGAAGAGTGTCAGTCATTTTCTGTTTCTCATTAAAACAGGGAAGATTGAGGATATTCATCTTTTTCAATTGGAAATATGTTTTTTTACCTCTTAGCTGCAGGAGTGTTAAGCTAAGGTTAGGTTTTGTTCTGAATGATGTGTGGGAGTCTAAGCTTTGATGATGCCTCCCAGAGCTTTTCCCCTGTGTACGACTTTGCTGGCCAGTCTATTGGCAGCTCACTAAGAGATGAACTGGATGACAGCCCAGTAAGTGTGATGTTTCAGCAGGGGGTATGCTAGGGTTTGCTGGAGGTGGTTTGGATAAGTTCATCCAGGTGGCATGACGGGAAAGACATGCAGCACAGGTCTACCTTTATTGACAAAATAGATGGATTTAATCAAAAATGATTGGTTTCTTTGCAGGGACCTGTTTTTAAGAGCAGCTTTGATGTGTGATTGTATTTTTTGTCCTGTTTTGTGTCCAGGTTTCGACCATCTAGCTTTTGATTTGATTTGATTTGCCTTGCAGCATGAAGGTCCTGGGTTCGACTCTCGGCCGGGGCTCTTTCTGCATGGAGTTTGCATGTTCTCCCCGTGCATGCATGGGTTCTCTCTGGGTACTCCAGCTTCTTCCCACAGTCCAAAAACATGACTGTTAGGTTAATTGGTCTCTCTAAATTGCCCTTAGGTGTGAATGGGTGTGTGCATAGTTGTTTGTCTCTGTGCTGCCCTGCGATGGACTGGAGACCTGTCCAGGGTATACCTTGCCTCTCGCCCTCTAGACCGTGGAGACAGGCACTAGCTCCCCACATGATCCTGTAGGGAAGAGGCAGGTATAGAAAATGGATGGATGGATTTGCAGGTAGTTCTTTATAATCTTATGATGTTTGTGCACTGCCCCAAAATGTTTGAAGCAAAACAATCCAATTGTATGGTGCTACCAACACCATGATTGACAGTTCTCATATATAATGATTAGGCTTCCAAAATCTTTCACCTCTGGACAAATCTGTATGTATATTTTGGCTAAAATGTATACATGTACCTCAACTAATACTTGGTTAAAAGGTACTTAGGAAGTTTAAGAGAAACCACACCATCTTGTTGTAGCATATTTGTGGCTGGATATTTCACCACTCTACTTGGGAGAATAATTGATTTCCTGACACAGTCAGGAATAGTTGATTTCCTGACATATTACAAAAGCCTGTATGTATATTTTCCCCCTCCTTGAACTGCCACCTTAACGTGGTGGAGGGGTTTGAGTGCTCGAATGATCCTAGAGGCTATGTTGTTTGGGGCTTAAATGTCCCTGGTAGGGTCTCCCATGGCAAACAGGCTCTGGGTGACAGGTCAGACAAAGAGCAGCTCAAGACACCCTTACGAGGACCAAAAAATCAAGGCGCGTGATGTTGCCCGGTATGGCAGAGCCGGGGTCCCACCCAGGAGCCAGGCCTGGGGTCGGGACTCGTCGGAAAGCGCCTGGTGGCCGGGTTGCTCCTCGGAGGACCCAGCCGGGCCAAGCCTGAATGAGAGATGTGAGGACACACTACTTGAGGGTGTGGGCCCCAGGGGGCCATGAGGGACTTCTACAAAGAGGATCGGGTAGCGGACGAAGGTGGAGACCTCGGCGGCCCGATCTTCGGATGCTTAGGCTGGTTCTAGGTATGTGGAATGTCACCTTGCTGGGGGGGAAGGAGCCTGAGCTTGTGCGGGAGGTCGAGAGACATCGACTAGAAATAGTCGGGCTCACCTCCACACACAGTGTGGGCTCTGGAACCCATCTCCTCGAGAGAGGCTGGACCTTCTTCTATTCTGGAGTGGCCCGCGAGAAGAGGCAGCGAGCTGGGGTGGGTTTGCTTGCTGCCCCCCAGCTTAGCCATCTCGTGTTGGGGTTTACCCCACTGGATGAGAGGGTCGCATCCCAGCGCCTTAAGGTTGGGGACAGGTCTCTGACTGTTTTTCGGCCTATGGGCCAAGTGGTAGCGCGGAGTACCCAGCCTTCTTGGCGATCATGTCGGGGGTGCTGCATAGTTCCCTTCTGGGGACTCTGTTGTTCTGCTGGGGGACTTCAACTCCCACGTGGAAAAGAGGACAGTGACACCTGGAGAGGCGTGATCGGGAGGAATGGCCTCCCCAATCTGAATCCGAGTGATGTTTCATTATTGGACTTCTGTTTTAGTCATGGATTGTCCATAATGAACACCATCTTCAAGCACAAGGGTGTCCATCAGTGCACTTGGCACCAGGACACGCTAGGCAGGAGGTCGATAATCGACTTTGTTGTTGTGTCTTCAGACCTTCAGCAGCATGTTTTGGACACTCGGGTGAAGAGAGGGGCTGAGCTGTCCACTGATCACCACCTGGTGGTGAGTTGGACCTGCTGGAAGAGGAGAAAGCCAGACAGACTTGGCAGGCCCAAGCGCATAGTGATGGTCTGCTGGGAACATCTGGCAGAGCCCTCGGCCAAGGATGTATTCAACTCCCACCTCCGGGGGAGCTTTGACCAGATTCCAGGGGAGGGTTGGAGACATAGAGTCCGAGTGGACCATGTTCTCCGTGTCTATTGTTGATGCTGCCACCCGTAGCTGTGGCCGTAAGGCCTGCGGTGCCAAAGAAGGAGTCCCATCAGCTGTGGTTGGCTTGTGGGACATCTGAGGCAGCTGACAGGTACCGTGAGGCCAAGCGTGCCGCGGCCAGGCTGTTGCAGAGGCCTGGGAGGAGTTCGGTGAGGCCATGGACTACCGGTTGGCCTCAAAGCGATTCTGGCAAACCGTCTGGCGCCTCAAGAGGGGGAAGCAGTGCTTTGCCAACACTGTTTACAGTGGGGGTGGAGAGCTGCTGACATCGACTGGGGACATTATCGTGCAGTGGAAGGAGTACTTCGAGGAACACCTCAATCCTGCTGTCAAGCGTTCCCTGGTGGAAGCAGAGGCTGGGGACACAAGGTTGGACTCTTTCATCACGCAGACTGAAGGCACCGAGGTGGTTAAAAAGCTCCATAGGGGCAGGGCTTCGGGGTGGATGAGAACCGCCCGGAATACCTCAAGTCTCTGGATGTTGTGGGGCTGTCATAGTTGACACGCCTCTTCAACATTGCGTGGCGGTCCGGGACAGTGCCTCTGGACAGGTAGACCGGGGTGGTGGTCCCCCTTCATAAGAAGGGTGACCAGAGGGTGTGTTCCAACTATAGAGGGATCACACTCCTCAGACTCCCGGTAAGGCCTATGCCTGGGTCTTGGAGAGGAGAGTATGGCCAATAGTCGAACCTGGACTTCAGGAGGAGCAGTGTGGTTTTTGTCCCAGCCGTGGAACACTGGACCAGCTCTACACCCTTTGCAGGGTACTCGAGGGTTCATGGGAGTTTACCCAACCGGTCCACATGTGTTTTGTGGCCCGGAGAAGGCATTCAACTGTGTTTCTCATGGGGAGTACGGAGTCGGAGGCCCTTTATTAGGGGCCATCCGGTCTCTGTACAAGCGGAGCAGGAGTAGGGTCCACATTGCCGGCACAAAGTCCGACCTGTTCCCAGTGCATTTTGGACTCCAACAGGGCTGCCCTCTGTCACCGGTCCTGTTCATAACTTTTATGGACAGGATTTCTAGGCGCAGCCATGGGCCGGAGGGGATCTGGTTTGGGGACCAGTGGATTTCGTCTCTTCTTTTTGCAGATGACGTGGTCCTGCTGGCCCCCTATAGCCAAGACCTAGAGCATGTACTGGGGCGGCTCCTCCACATCGAGAGGAGCCAGTTGAGGTGGCTCGGGCATCTTTACTGGATGCCTCCTGGACCAGTAGGGGGCCCAGGGGACGGCCCAGGGCACACTGGAGGGACTATGTCTCTCGGCTGGCCTGGGAACGCCTTGGGCTACCGGAGCAGCTGGAGGAGGTGTCTGGGGGGAGGGATGTCTGGGTGTCTCTACTGAGTCTGCTGCCCCCGCGACCAGGTCTCGGATGAAGCGGAAGACAACGAGTACGAGTACAGTACTGTATACTAATTTATAAACACATAGGTGAGGGCATTTGTCAGCAGACAATAAGACCAGAATGCTGCACAATATTGTGCTGCACAGTAAAACGTCTCAGTTTGAAAACATCTGAAGGAGCCATTAGTGCCTTGGGTTGTGTTTTCATGCTGAACGCGCCTTAATTTATTGTAAATTTTTCTGGACAATGCCCCAAATCCCTCTGTAATCGCCATCCTTCCTCAGGAAGGATTTACCCCCCACCCCTCACTGCTATGCTTACTGTGCTGCCCCCTCCCATTCCTGCTTTTACGAGACTTGCCTCTGTTAGAAGTTAATGGAACCTATTAAGCATTTTAATAAGCTCAGCAAGTCTCAAAGAAGGAAGTCAAATAAAGCCTTTTGTGCGGGGGCTGCGCTGACTCCCTATTAATATCTCTTCTCTTGAATGTCGGCAGGGAGAAGCACTTTGTTCTCCTCCTCCTCCTATCCTTCCTGTCTTCCCTCATTTTCCTTGTGTCCTTCTCTCTGTTAATTGAGTTTCATTAATGAACTTCAGGATTTCATTATGCCACAAAGTGTTAAAAAGCAGGCCACATCTCGGATTTCCAAATGGCTGTGAGGGTGCATGGGCGGATATTTTAGCAGTCACTGAAATGTCTCTTAATGAAACTAATGCTATACACAATACACATGCTCTGAATAATGCTGTACACCCCAGCTCAGCATGGGCGGAAATCTCATTATAAAAATGCTGAGAAGAAAAATACGACAAGATTGAAGAGTCTCAAGGTGATACACAAAAATGTTCTGTTGTTCCATTTAAAGAACATAATCAGCAAGTGAGGAGTGGCAAAAGTTAAGACGCTAGAGATAATGGAGAATAAATCTTAATAGAAAAAGAACGTGACAATTTTGGTATGTTTTTTTAACTTCAAATAATAAAGTGATAAGCAAAAAGAAAAGCCAGGACAAAAGACACGAGTAAAATGAGGATAATGATATGTATATGCAAGGAAAAGACAATTTTCAAAACTAAATAAAATCCAAACATAATAAGGTGCCAAGTGCTGCATCAATTCACCTTAATGCAGCCAAGTGTGAGAAAATCAATCACAAGGCTTAGATGCTTCTTTCAAAAAGCTTTTAGAAAGATGCTAGGGTTTATAAACTAAAATCTATTTTCATCACTCCAGCCTTTAAAATCTTAAAATATCAAAAGAAACTTCATGGCGTTTCCTTGAAAAAAGGAAGGTAGGAATGATGTTATTAAAGGAACTTAATGGACCGGAGGTATCATCTCACTGCTGGCCTGATATGTTGTGCCAAGATGGAACCAAGCACTCAACTGAGTATAATGGGCAAAAGAGAAAGCACATAAGAAGTCATGCATTCCTCCAGGGCATTTAAACACAAACTACTTTGCTATTGACACAAGTCATGCTTTATTCTGTGTAAAGTTAATTACTTCTTGAAAAGCAATTATTTGTTTTTCATCCTGCTCTGAAAAACTGTCTTGGTTCACTGAAACTTTTATGAGAAAAGAAAGGTAATTTAATTAAGCAAATATACAGTACCTTGCAAAACTTTGAACTTTTTCACATTGTGTCTTGTTGTAACTCCCACAAATTGTAACATACTTTAATTTTATCTCGGACCGCTTTCTATTTAAAAGAAAAGTAAAACATTAAAGGCGGTAGTAGCTCCTTCCGTAGCTTTTTCTAGGAGGGAAACAGCTAAGCAGATAAACTCTGAGCCAGTTTTTAAGCCTAGAGTATGAAAGAGAGCACATACAGAGCCACAGTAAGAGCTAAGCCAATAGCTACGTCTAGGAGAGAGACAGGGTCAAACACTAAAAGGCATGGCCAAAAGTATCATCTGTAGAAGGAGAACATTAACCTGTTAAGCCTGATATGAGCAAAGCAATGCAAAGTGACGGCCATTTTTAGCTGCCTCTTTTTTTTTCTTAAATCACTCACAAGAGAAGGCTTTAATGTTCACAAAACAGTTCACCAAATGATTTTTGCACAAATAATTTTAGTGTTACAGCAATTTAAACACGTGATGAAGTTCAAAAATCCTTCAGACATGGCTGACTCTGTTAACAAAACGCTATAGAAAAGACCTTTCTTTTTGAAGCAACCTCCCATGTTTGGTATCTTTGGAAACTAGAGAGCCTCCCCTGTCTTACAAGGTATAGCTCGTCTTTGTATCACCTTCGACAGTGACATATGCATATGCATATCAGATAGATTTAAACAGAATTTTCATGGTGTTTTACAATGTTCATAAAAAAAAAAAAAACATTTTGATGAGGATCAAAACATTAGATTATTTTCTTTGTCTAGTAACAAATAAATCACAAATAGTAACAGAGGCAATAGTGGTTCCACTGGTAAAACATTATTTTATGTTCTACCTTCATGCAGGAGACAAATGTTTGCATTTAGACTTTGTAACTGTGGAGCTATACTGGATTTATTTTAGTTATGTAATTTCAGGGGGAAATTGCTTCTAAAACCCTTAAAGGGCTTAACAGGTTAATGCTGATCAGAGAGTAGACACCCAGCAGCATCTTTAACAAGTTGCATGAGAAATGTATAATTAGAAATATTTAACATGTGTTGTGAATTGGCTATATATAAATAAACTGAATAGAATTTAATTATTATTGTTTATGAACCGATTTATTGCCCTTCTGTTCTTGAACCCGACCAGTCCTCACTATGATTCCAAATTCCCCCCGTTTGCCACACAGTGTTTCTTCTGTGCGATGGCTATTGATGGCATATATTGATGTAACATCCACCTAAACCTCACTGTGATGAAGAGGGAGCAGCACTTGGCTGGCAAGTCATAGCGGAGCCTACCTAAGCACACCACCCCTGTATGTACTTTTTCTTGTAGGATACACAGACTGCAGCACTTGTTATTCACCCAACATCTCAATGCATTTCATGTACCCTTTAGAAACCTCATTAAAGGTACACACAGTTAGTATCTCTTCGATTTCAAGTGCCTGCCAATGAAAATATTTTGGTTTTAGTTTACATTGATAGACCATTTAAGTGTATTTGTATTCTAATTTTCCCATCTTTAAGGCACAAAAAAAAATTTAATCAACAACCTAAAAAGCTTGTTAGTCAAGTCAAATATGCTCGCACTGACTAGTTTCCTATTACCTGCTGAGGGTACTGGGGTACCTGGTGACATACAGTACATCACTATAATAAAAAGGGGACATTAGCTTTAATTTAACAAAATCTTTTAAATGTTAGCTAAAATTAAAGGCTAATTTTATTTTCATTTAGGAAAATACAGAATGGAGAAGCCCAGTAGAACTGTTTTTGTAATGGTGTTTTAAATGAGATCTTTAGTAATAAACTAGTTCAATGATGAGACACAAATAAGCAGGCAATTTTTAACCTAGGCTAATGTGACATTTTTGTATCTTGTTAAGGCTTGTGACACCAGATATTTACAAATGAAAAATGTGAAAATGTTAAAAGTTAGACTGATACTGATGTAGCGCTTTTAACCATGCATAGAATTCTAAATAAGGGCTGCCCAATATGCCATCATCACAGCCGCCACACTTGTGTTCTGAGAAGGCTGCCACTCTGGGTCCATTAACAAGACCCTGAAATGCTCCCTGGGCGCTGCTCAGCCACCCTATGCTGCCTATGGGATGGGTTAAAGGCAGAGGAACATTTTCATTGGAATGCACAATTGCAATGAAAAATAAAATAAATCTTATAATTATTATTTAAGGTAGAGTGTCTCTGTTCGTGAAGAACAGGCTGCTGTTCTCAGGGTGTGCTAGGCCAGTGTTTTTTTAACCCGGGTCCTTAAGGCACACTGCCCTGGCAGTTTTAGATGTTTCCCTTCTTCAGCACACCTGAATTCAAATGATGGCTGATTCTAAGGGTTGTGCTAAACTGCAATCATCTGAATCAGGTCTGTTAAAGCTGGGAAACACCATAAACATGCAGGGCATTGTGCCTAGGCTAATGGTAAATTATCTTTGGTCTTTTTATGTCCACTATGTAGGTAAATAACCTTACCGCAGTCAGGCATGAAAACTGAACATTTCTTTAGAATCAAGAAATCACTTAAAAAGAATCTGTCAGAGAACAAAAAGAAAAACATCATGCTTAAGAAATTCAAAAACCAATAAAGTCATTGAATTTGACAAATAGGGAAAACATGGAAAGGGCGTGAACCTTCCTAGGAATCACCAGCCTACCAAAATGAATCCAAAAAAAAAAATAAAATTCAATGACTCATCAAGGAGGTCACAAAAGAACACTGAACATCTGAAGCACTGTAGGTCTAACATTCCTCAGTTAAGGTCAGAGTTGGACTTGTTTTCCTTGTCTCAGTAAAGAGAAGGGGAACAATAGTGAGAGTTCAAGGCCAAAACCACTGCTGATCAAACGGAATACAAAGACCTCTTTTTACTGAAAAATGTAATTGATGCCCCAACGACAAATGGAAGACTGAAATTATTTTGGGGATGGCTGAAAGAAACTACAACTTTGAGAAGATATGCATCTTATTACATCTGGTGTAAAACTAGCAGCATTTCAAACAAATAACATCATCACACTGTCAAGGTGGGATCGTGATGATCTGGGACTGCTTGGCTGCTTTAAGGCCCGGATGACGTATTTGTAATTGACAGGACCACGGATTCTGTTCTATACCAGAAATCCTAAGTTGCCTATCCAGAGGCAAATAACTTGCTTGTCCATCAGTTTAAGACCTTAAGCTGAAGCACATTTACGTTATCAGGCAGCACAATGACCCAAAGCACACCAGTGAGTTCAACTCTAAATAGCAATGAAAGTAAGATTTGAAGCGGCCTAGTCCAAGTCCAGACTAAAATCCAGATACTGCTCAAAAAACCTCATATGTGGCTGAAAAATGTGGCAAAAACAGGACTAGGCTGGGATGGATAGCGTTTTTCTGTAATAAATTAAAGTAATCATTTTAAAATAGCATTTTCTATTCACTCAGTTATCTTTGTCTGATATTATGACTTGTCTGACAAAAAGCAAAAAATAAAAAATAATTATTTATACAAAGCAACTGAAAATGGCTTAAATTAATATTTTTCTTCACCAGTATATAAAAAAAGTGAAAACTGATAAGAAAACAAAGCATACCACCCACAAACAAACTCTTTGATATTAATCACAGATCAGTGTGTTTATATGCTGGTTAAATGTGTAACGTCAGTCTCCTGGCTCGACAGTCGGCTTTGCTCTAAATAAGCGATAAAGAAGACAACAACAGCAAAGAGCCATGTCAAATTAGTAATTCCTTAAATTTCTCACATAAAAATGAGAGAAATGCAAAAACTGTAGGAAATTTGCCTCTCCAGGCTGCAGTAGAGCAAACCTGGGGATTATGTACCACTGTGTTTCTAATGAGATGGAATAATGAAAAGTTAGAGGTGACGTGGGGTCCTGCTGTCATGTGAAATAACTTTATCTCGCTAGTTTGAAGCTAAGCTGTTTTCGTTCAGCCCCTCTGTTTATTTGCTCTTTGCTTTGACAATTATTGTTGATTTATCAAATACAGACGATAAAGAAACATTTGAATAAACATGCTATCTTAAACTACAGCATCTGCCTGCTGTCACTGTCCCAGCTTGTTAGTCATGTAAAAATAATCAAAATCAAACCTAACAGTGATATGTGTTCGGTGCATATCTTTTGTGCCGACTGTTGTTTGCCCATCCTTTCCGATTTGCAGAGCTAACAAAAGCAGCTGAGGACATTGAGAAAAGGACTTGGTAGGTGTTTAAAATTTTAATACATCATTCCAACTCCCGAGCAGCACAATATATGCTGGATACACAGAGAAAGAGAGAGAAAAAAGAAGTTAACTTGAACTAGATCTGAATGTTTCATAAGGAGCTCAAGCCTGGAGCATAAGTGAGACTGGCATTAAAAGAGAGCAGTGGGACTGACAGAAACAGAAAGAATATAGAGAATTCAGATGTTTCCTCTGATGTGAATATTACATGTCATTTATCTCGGCAAACTGAAGATGTACAATAGCTCTTATTACAAGCCCTTTTCTGCAAAATGTCTCTCCTCAGGAAAATCAGAATGCATAAAGGTAAAAGGGTAAGGAACATGCAGCTCTAAATGAATCCTCATCTATCTGTCAATACGGATCAACGTCCTCCTGCTGCTCTGCATTTTTTCCCATGGTTTTAAATGAAGACTTTGTGTTTGGTGTCTGCATAACTAACCTCACTGGAGGCAGGATTTACGATAATCCTGTGTGCAATCGTTTTTGACTAAATTAAACATCAGAAACAGTTGCATAACCCAAACAGTATTACAAAAAAATAAATCTCTTACTAATTATAACAGTATATGATAACAAAGAGGCTTTTTTTATTTTTTGTTTCTTGTTAAATGATTGTGTTACCTTCTTGAACTACTTTAAAGCTAGAATAAAAACATAAATTAATAGAATATCTCGTTTGTTCACTTTAGTACCTTTCAAGGTAATATTTTCTATAAATCTACCTAATAAAGTGTAAAGGCTAACTTAATCAAGTCTGTAGACAAAGAAAATCGACGTCCATTACCTGCGCAGCAGCAGTTTGGGGTGGTTCTTGCTCTCCAGGTTACGGTCAATCAGGTCCGACAGCAGGTGTTTGAGAACATCAGTGGCATACTCCAGACGCCCCTGCAGGGCCGTCATGATGAGTGAGGCCACATTGCCCCTGTCCCTCATGGAGAAAGAACGCTGCATCTCAAGCGTTCGTATAAAGGTGAGCAGGAATACTTTGTTGTTAATGAGCTGACCAAACAGCTTCAGGGCCTTCTCCACGTTCTGCTGGCCATTGCCTGACACCTGAAAAGGAAGGAGGAGAAACAACACATGTAAAAGCTAATAAGTACCAAACACTAAATTCACGCAATTTGACTAATAGAACAAACCTTTCTTAACTATTGTGCTCCTGAACGTATATTGTGACGTTGTCTCAAACAAAACATGGCATCAAAGTCACTACTCAGGCAGAGAGACTTTCAATCATGATAGGTAACTGAGAAGATCCTAATCAATCACTGAGCACAGCCCCATTTAAAAGCATTGTGCTTTAACTAAGGCTTTATAATTTCAGTGAAATGTCAAGCTTTCATTTTCAAGTTTAGACAGATAATTTGTATCCTTCTGGGAGAGAGGTCTGGCTTATTTCAAGAGGGTAAAATTTCAAAATTGTTACCTGTTTGTTTTACATGTTGAATTTCGTTTATTCAGTTATTGAGCTGCAATTTCCTGTTCACTATTATTTCTCATAGAAAGTACCCATGACATAGTGTTTCAGCTTTTGGCTGCGTCTGTTTTTTCAGCAGTTGACAGAGCTATTGCTGAAAACAGGTGTGTGCCCCTCTTGTTTTTCTTTTTGTTGCATTGTACTCCTTGCCTACTGCTTCAGTTTTTAGCTGTGTCTTCCATGGACAAAGCTTTGGAAAGCTCTAAACCGTGTGTAGTCCTTGTTTTTCTTTTCCATAGAAAGTATTCCTGGCCCAGTAGGTCTCTGTTTTGTCATGATTCTCCTGTGCTAGGATTTGAGTTTCTTTATGGATCTGTTTCATCTCTGTTGTTTATACTCTTTAGTTGCTGTTATTTTAGTTCATTTGTTGTAGATTAGGTTCTTATGTCATTCTTGTGTTTAGATATTTTTGTTACATACCTAGATTTCTCTGTATTCCTGCTCATTTGTTTCAACTAGCCTCCCTCCGTCAGTTGATTTGCAGTCTCCCTGCCACCAGTTACTCCACATTACATCTGATTAGCTCTTCTAGTTCACTGGTCATTTTTCCACCCAGCCAATGTATTTAAACTATCTGGATTATATTGCTTACCACTGAATCCTACTGTTTATCATGCCAAGCTTGTCCATGACTGTTGTCTGCCTGCTGCATGCCAGTTAATCTGCCCATGCTTTGTGTCCTGTTTTTCCGTGTGTTATCCATTCATTTATTAAACTTTTTTTTACTCACCATGTGGCTTCCACACTCTTGTCTGCACATTGCTCCTGCAAAACAGCCCCTTGTTATAACCTGTTTAGTTTTGTTTCTCTCCTGAATTGCACCATTATCTGAGTTATTATTATTTGAATGTTTTTGTTTCATTCAAACAGAAAGTATTTGTGTTTTTTTTTGTCTCTCCTTCCAGGCTCCATCGCCAGCTGGTCGCTATAAATGGCTACTGATACTGAGCCTGTTGCTGCTGAAGGTTTCTTCCTGTAAAAAGGAGTTGTACTGTCATCATGCTTGTTCAGAATTAGGGGGGACTGCTACAAAGTGACTGATTTGATGCAACTAGCTTATTTCTTTGTACAAGAAACCCTTGTACCAAGTGGAATTTAAAGTTTACCGTAATGTGACTGTTTTGTGCTAAATTGGCGTGAACTGGACTGTGTGTATTTGTATCTAAATCCAACTATGTGATTTGATTGCACTTCATGGGACTTCAATTCTTTAAAACTGTAAATGCCTTAAGATATCAATTCATGTCAAGTAAACTGAATTGAATTGGATAGTATTCATTTTATATTGACACTGAATGAAAGGTGGTACTAATTCTTTGCCTTATTGTATGTCAAAATACTCATCTACTGGTTAAAGAAAGTGTTAATATTAGGCACCTTGGTTTCCATCTGTTAAACCGCTGCAAAAATTGTTGATCCACAAATCAGATGTTTGTAAAGATTGTGGAACCCCTGACAGTGTCCTTATTTCAACACTCTTGACATCCAACAAAACTTAATTCTGCGAAAAAAACTGAAAACCAAAGTAATTTCTCAGCCTTGCATTGCCCTGTTTAAAGGAGTAAAAAAATCTTAAACGGACAGCTTTTATCTCAGTGGAAGAGCCCACACTCCTGCTTGAGGAGTGGGAATTATTCACTTCATTACCTCTCATACTGCAGCCACTGGTGGATGAAATAGCAATGTGCTGGGATCCTGTTTTCCATGAGGGAGCCTTCATGAGAGGTATATATATGTGTGTGTGTGTATTCTGGCCAGCATGACTGACTAAGCATGCGCGTAAGACCACGGAGTACAAAGCATAACTGGCAGACTGGTATCCTTTTCTCCCACTGAGCAATTCTATGGTTATGGAGGTTACACTATAAGAGGAATGAGACACATTCCCCAGCTCTCCTTGTTTATTTTAACCTTACTCTAACCCTCCTTTGACCGTTCTTAATGCATTAGCTGGCTTCGTGTCTCAATTATCTTTCTATCTATTCTTTCCTCAATCTCCACAGTTTGTTACCTCAAGTTCTCTGAGGACGGGATGATCCTCGATACCGGGAAAGAGGACTCTCATGGCATATGTTCTGTAGTCCAGATGGGGGATACCGGCTCTATCGAGGTCACTGGTAAGCTCATTGATGTCTGTCTGCAACTCTGCAAAGGCTGGTAGAGAAGGGAAAAAAACATAAAAAAGACCAGTTGGAGGGAATATGTGACAAATGCATCTCAGAAATATAACTGCTCCTTAATCCCCAAGGACCAAATAAGAGAATCCTTCTTATCTTTATGGTTTTTACTGCCAGCATGATGAGGATGACAGAAAGCTCAAGATCATCCTCACATCAGAGGATCTCAGCTTTTCAGATGTCTCTCTTAAAAAAAAAGACTCATTCACAAACACACACACACCTACGTCAATTTTTCCTGCTCATTTTTATCTCCCAGCCGGTAAATTGGCAATAGCAAAGGCCCAAAAGATTGTGTCATCTCAGTGTGAGGCTGCAGGTGAGTGCCAGTTAATTGGCTCCATCCTGACTCAGTCTCATTGAGGCCCACAGCTCTGTTGCTCACCGCCTGGCCTTCCCTTGGGGAGCCTCCCTGCTTGTAACCTATCACATGAACAGCAGTAGTCCCCTAACACCCTTCTCTAAACCCTGCTATCCCATTGTAGTCCTGGACTCCTGGCCTCACAGTACCACTGTGACTTGCAGCAACTTGCAGTGGCACCAGGGCAGCCATCTAAATCAACCCTGCAAGGCAGGACTGCCCTGGTCGCTGGTAATGGTTAAAACATTAATCTTCTCCTTTCCCAAGGCAGCCTATGTGATTCTCTCTGTTTGCCTACTCTGTGTTTAGCTGCCCGTCAGTCATTTGACAATTCTCTGCATTTGTTTTCACAGCTTAATAACACTGAGAGAGCTGATCAGGGGGCGGCTGGAGGGGATGGCTAACAAGGTCCTCTCTGGCTGATGAAATCCTCTGAAGAGTGTAAGACACTGAGCTAATTTTGACACTTTAATGACTGGCTCTGCTGACCTGTCGATCATTGATTGTTTTGTGCTTGTTAAAAGTAAGAACTGGAGGTCAGGCTGAGGTGATTAGGAGTACTCCCTCTGTGCAAAGAGTCAAAGTTCAGATAAACTACAGGGACCTCTATTTGTCCTGAAAGAAAGGCTAGTGAGAGTGTTGGAAAGAATTACGTGCCTGATAATGGAGACACTTGCAACCAGCCCTGAGAAGATTCATTTCTGAGTAAGATGCAATTTTACTTCAAAAAGTCAGAGGGCAGAATTGTGTGGCTAAGCAGATTGCACAGATTACCTCCTGTCTAAATAAATATTTTATACCTAGCCTTCAGAAAAGCTAAACAAACAATATCTTCATTCCACTTCATTCCAAAAATAGAAGTTACTATAGTTCTTTAGGTGAAGCATCTCCTGCTGGAATCAGGCAGGGGTTACTCACACTCAATTAAAAAATATTATGAGTCAGTCTGTGTCTAGACCCATATCCAGTTTTCAGAATATAACAATATTCTGAATACTCTCTGACTTACTGTTCGATGAGCGGCGTCACATGTGTCTAACTAAATCTGTCGAAATAAATGGATGGCTCACTGCCCTAGATTTGGAGATAATTTAAAGGAATAAATTTGTGCACACAGACTGTTAGTAAATTACTGTACATTATGCTTGAATACACATTTTTGCTTGTTATGTGATTACCCTAACAAGTCAATTGAAACGCACTCCCCACCACTTCACTTGCAAATGTTATTGAACTGGCAGATAAATCATGGTCTATAATTAGATTATCATGGCCTAAAGGTTCCATGAGCATTATCATTTTAAAATCAGGCTTGCAGCTTGCAGCACTGTTTGCGTGCAGATTGTCCCGCTCTGACACCAACCTTCTTTGCACTCCAAGGCAACACGTGACTCCAGGTTGTCCATTTGCATCTGCAGGCGCTTCAGGGTGAGATCGTTCTCACGTGACTTCCGCTTGTAGGCGATGAGCACGAGGATGACAATGATGAGGAGGAGACCTCCACCTGCTGCGATACTAACAATGGCTGGAAGGGTCAGGAGGCTGTCAGATATGATGTGCACTGCTCCAGGAGATACATGGAGGCCTCCAACTTGAACCTGCCAGAGGTGTAGTAAACAAGACACAATTAAAAAATATGTTTTTCTTGCGTCTCTACAAAATTTGAACAGTTTTCAAAAATTTGTTACATACCACATGGGGATCACCACACAGGAACCCTAATTAATTTTGCTAGGCTTACATTAATGGTGAGTGTAAACACATGGCTACCTGAGTGCTGCTGTTCAAAGGGAATTAGTGTGGGGCATGCACTCAATAACTGAGAATGCATGTAAAAATAATTGCTGCGGTTTTATTCGGAACTTTTTGACAGCAAGAGCTGCCCTCCCTTTTGACCCCATTCCCGCAGCTGAATGAGCAATGATGAGAACACAAATAACAGAATGTAAAAACTAGGTACCGAGGAACAAATACAAATGCAGGGATAAATTGAAAGTGAGGGTCAAAGAAAGATACAAACACAGAGAGTCAAACCAGAAGCAAAGGGAGGGAAACAGCAATACTGACCACAACTTTGTATTGGCCTGTGAGGTTAGGTGGCTCACACAGCAGTTGGCTCTCAGACACGGTGACAGAGCAGGGGGTCTCGCCTATCAGTACAGTGTAGTTAAGCTTCGCCCCTCCAGACGCTGGGGGAATCAGGTTTCTGCCCTGTAGGCATACAGGGATAGACAGAGAGGATAAACTCAGACACAGTTCAGAAAAAAATCAAATTTTTATGATCCAAAGAAGCCAAACTCCCATCTAATTATATTCCACTGGTTTGGACGCAGCTGGTGCAAAGTATGGGTTTTAGATCTGACATTGTTAGATGTTTCACAGTACGGCAAGAGCAGATGATCAAGACAAATGACTAAACTATATTGCTTAATAAATTATGTTTCCAAGAAATGAAATTATCATGGGAATTAGCTGATACCACAATCCAGTGAAAACAAAAATGACAAAGGTTTTGAATAAAGATGCTGTGGTAAGTCTGCGTGGGAGGTTCAAACACTACATGATTTACGATGCCTTGCAACCATCTTCTGCTGTAATTATGGCCACAAGTACTTTTATGTCTCTACCAGCTTTGAGACCAAAATGTTTGCCCATTCTTCTTAGCAAAATAGCTCAGATCTAAGATTGGATGCAGTATTTCCACAATTTCTCAATAGTATTTAGGTCTGAACTTTGACTGGGCCAGTCTAACACACAAATATGCTTTGATCTAAAACATTCCCTTGTAGCTCCAACTGTCCAGCTGTACATTTAGGGTCATGCTGCTGCTGGAAGGTAGAACCTCCATTCCAGTCTAACGTCTTAGCGTACCTTAGCTACATCCATTTTCAGTCACCTCCAGCTTGCCTGTCCTTGCTTAAAAATGACAACATGATGCTGTCATGAGATTGCATAGTGTTATGTATATAGGATCTTCCACCAGCGATGCAGATCTCTGCAGCTCCTCCAGAGTTACCATGGGCCTCTCGGCAGCTTCTCTGATTAATGCCTTCCTTGCCCAGCCTGTTAGTTCAAGTGGTCGGCCATGTCTTGGTAGGTTTGCAGTTGTCCTATGCGGCATTTTCAGATGATGGATTGAACAGTGCTCTGTGAGATGTTTAAAGCTTCAGCATTCGTTTATCCCTAACCAGTCTGATGTGTTCGCTGGTCTTCCCTTCATTTTTCTATCAATCATTTTATAATTAATCTTTTATTTCATTTTTTATGGTAATCTTTTTAATTATTAGTTTTTTATTCTCTTTAATTATTTAAATTACCTATATACAACTGCAAAGTACCTTTCCTTTTATGTTTCTTTTTCTTTTTTCATGTACAGCATTTTGAATTGTCTTGCTACTGAAATGTGCAATATAAATAAACTTGCCTTGCCTTCATACTGTTTGTTCACTAATATTCTGTAACAAATCTCTGAGGCCTTGTTAAGGCAGTTTGTTACACTGAATACTATTTATGGGCATCAGAGTAAAGGGGGCTGAATGGAAATGGAAGCCACCCTTTTTAGATTTCTAAAAACTTTTGAAGGCCATGTATTATTTTCCTTCCATTGGGATGATGTTGTCCCATCACAAGAAATACACATGATTTCACTGAAGCTTTTTAACATGACACAATGTGAAAATATTCAGGGGTTAACAAACTTTTGCAAGGCTCTGTGAAAGCAAAGCTGTTATATACTTTACCTTGAGAATGATTGGTGAACCAGGCTTTTGCTCCAGGACACCAGAGGTGCTTAGGGGTTCAAAGAAAGGGTTTGGGTAGTATACGAGGTTAGTGTTGTTGTAGACCAACAACACTTGGACGTTGTTGAAGATGAAGCCAAACTCGTCTGCGTGTTTCACGGTGTCCAAACCTGGAAGGTACTCTGCCATGAGGGAGGGAGCAAAGCAGCTCATGGTGGTGCTGTTTAGCCCTTTACACACCTAGAGGGGGTTAGGTCAGGGTAGAAACACAGGAGGAACATCTTTCACTTGTTGTCATGCAGCATACACAATATGCAACAAAACAGCCAAGAGACCTTAAAATCAAACATCTGCAATGAACAGACCCCAGTTCTCTGCCTCAACAATAAAACACTAAGCCTGATCATTTCTAAACTCATCTATTTCTAATAACCTAAGCTGTGATTTTTAGTAACACACTTTGTTATTCCAGTATGGACTCCACAGGGAGCTAACCACCCTAATAATTGACACATTAAATCCCAGTTCTTTTCAGGAAAAGGGATTTACTTGCTGCCATTAAATCCATCTTTATTGTGAAGGAAGCCTTAATAAAACTGGAAATAAATCGCTGCTATTGCCTCACTGTAAAACACTTGAGGACAACAACCACAAAGGATGGAGGCATAGCTCCTCCGTCTCCGCAGGTAAAGCTTGAGCTATGGCTCTTTTATTACTTCTCCCCAGTTTGCCTAGATATGAGAGCTGCCTTCCATCCATCCTCCCTGGCTCAGCAGCAGAGGGAAACAGGAGACAGGATTGATTGCAGCATAGCACTCTGCTTGCAGAGTTTTTTTTATCTCCTTTCACTCCCTTCCAGCTTTCTCTCTGGGGAGAGAACTTAATTAGAGCTAAATATCATCAAAGATAGCAAACGGCAGCAACTACCACACCTCCTACCTGTTGTCTGCTGCTGTGGAGAAAGCGAGGAGGATCGATGCAAACTCATCTATGTAAGGTACACCGATTGGATTTTGCCAGCATGAGGTAAGGTGAGCTGCAGGAGCACAACTGAGGGAAGGGACTGGCATCTTTACAAACTCCCTTTTGGACACAAACTGAGGAGTTTTCACGTTTCCTCATTTCCTGAGACCTGTGCACTTCAGACTGCAGCTAATGATTACCTCACTGAGTAATTAAGAGGGTTGGTTGGCGTATCAAGGTATACAAAGGTTTCAAAAAGTTACAGTTTCAAAACTCATATCTAACAGTTTTTTTTTCTGTTATACCCCTCATACATGTCTCTAAGTGAGATGACAAAGAAAGACCCAGAATAACCACAGTTTAGCATCCTCAATCGCTGACTGCAGCTCTCAGAAAAAGACTGCAACACATTGCAGTGTATACAAAAAGGACAAATTCAGAAATATATATACGGAGTGGACAGCCCAGCTAATAGTGCTCTATAAAAAAAACATAACACGAAAAGGGAAAATATTATGCACAATAGGCACATAAAATGACTACAAAACTTCATGTTTTAGTCCAGTGGTTCTCAAACTTTTTAGGAGTACCACTTCAGTAAATATCAAGGTTTCCTAGTACCAACATCTTGACAGGGATTTTAAAGGTGTTGCAGGAGACCTTGGACCTTTTCAGTTTGCTGGGTTATTTCATAAAAACAAGAAACATTGTTATCCATTGGCATTGCCTGATTGGTTGAAGTTGAGAGTGTCAAGGTTCGAAGTCAAAATTCCATGTAAATGTTACAAGTTTCTCACCAAACATGACCTCAAAATCAAATGTGGCTGTCTTGCATATGGATATTAATGATCGTAGCAGTAAAAACTGTTTATTTTTGTGTAAATACTGTGATACCATGGTATTTTTTAAGGTTATTATATTGTGATGATTTCACACCAGACCATGCATAGTAATTAGGCCTCTTTAAATTACACAGGTTCACATCCACCAATCTTATGCATTGTGTGCCCAACATTAAACATATATTAGATGTCCAGTAATGTGCATGGATACAAGCAGTAAACATCCCCCATTGAACTAAATTATTAAGCAACTAAACAATATTGCTCCACATGATTTGCAACATTTCAACTGCTCTATCAACCTACATTGTATATTAATACAGCAGAGTATAACTGTAACAATCAGCTCTCACTGCTTGAAAATTACCTTCCCTGGACTTGGGATTTTTCTATTTCCGCTTTCCACTTTTACATGTTGGAATGGTGGCAGCAGCGCATGACGAGAGCGAGAAAGATAAGCTATTTTAAAAATAGATTGCAGAGTCAGATAGGTCCCCTGACACACACTCAGCAAGTTTTTGGTTCTGTGAAATCACATTAACAACTGAAAAGTTATGAGAAGAGATAAAAGTTAATAAAAATTTCACACTGGCTTTTGCATGCATGGGCACTACTTTGCAGTGTACCAGAAGCAATTAATGTAATCTGAACCACATTGTTTCAGAGCTACACAAACAGACATGTATCCCCATTTTGTAGTTCACAGCTAGAACAAAGCAGGCTGTTGAGAAATGAGTTGTACTTGTAATTCTTATAATGGACTATATCATTAGCAAAGCTGTGTCATGTGATTTTCATAAGGCCATCCAAGTTGTTGTTACTGTTTCTTTGCACATATGGTGTGAGGACTTTATGTTTTAGGACACTCAAACAGGGCAAATGAGTCAGTCAAAGAGCATCTTATCTTCATGAGTAAAGAGGCACTGGAGGTTTAATGACCTCTGGTTCAGCTCGACGTGAGCTTCATTCTCACTGTTGGCATAGTGACATGTTGTATAGACAAGCCCAGATGCTCCGGCAGGATCCTCGTGACTGTAACATTGGAACAGCAGGACATTTGCAAGTCAACTAAAGCTCCGACTACCATCTGCTCTCCCGGAGATGGATACTGTGCTTTTTTTTTATTCCTGTACTCTCCTTGTGCGCTTTCCAGTTTGTCTGAAATCCTTTCCCTTCACTGAATCCTGTCAGGAGACAAAAACTGCAGCTATCATCATGTAAGATGTTTTTTTTTTTAGAATTTTTTGCTGTCGGAGTGTAAATCCAAAGGGACAAGTAATGAAAATAGACAGGCTTGTGTATGGCACTGTGGGACTGGATAAAGAAAATGGGACACTGCAATTCCTCTTTGGACGAGACAATGAATAGCTGGCTTTTAAAACACAGAAACACTAACATAAACATTAATTGCAATTTTATGAATTGTTGCCACTAAAGATCCAACCATTCGATCTCTTCCGATCTCAGCTTGATTTGTGATCGTCTGGGTAGAAACTCAAAAATCTGATCTTTTTCCGATGAGTAAATGCACCATATGGAATCACTATCGGGTTGTGCTGACTCCGTGTCTTTCTTCTATGTGGAATTTGTTAATGCACAAAAAAGACTCAAAGTTACCTATTTGGACATTCAGTCAGGTATTTAAATTGAAGTCAGAGAAAGAGGTGTGATTATAGACTATTTAGGTGTGTATTTCTATCCTCCATCTGTCATGGAGAATGCTGGATTGCTTTAAAATAAAAAAATAAGTAAAATATTTTATAAAAAAATATTTAAAAACAAAGCAATAAAGAAAAATTTTAGGGGGTAAGTTAAGGTTGTTAATCATCCAGGGAATACACACAGAAACCACTGTTTTAGTAGCTATGCTAACTGTGTAAATCATAATCTACGATGCAAAAGCTTGCCTAATATGTGAACCCTATTATTATTACACCTGCTCTCTGACAGCTCAGCAGCTTGACATCGCCTCTCCTCCTAACATGAATAATTAATGACCACTCATGTCATAAAGGTTTGAAAAAATATTCTACAGTATCTTTTTATAGTATACAGTAAAATCAAAAACAAACAAGCTCTAACAAAAACTCTGATTGGCCACAACATTTTGATGAGTCCATTTCTAGTTTTCCTTACCAAAAATCTTTTAAGGATAACTTGATCAAATAATACTACTGCATTTATCTGGCTTTCTTCATCACGTTACAATACATTTCAATCTCTAATGTACCCTTAACAGATTTTACATTTCTTCCTTTTAGCAAGTCAGTGTTAAAGGCTACATGTGGTTGATAAAGAGATGAAGAGAACTGATAAGGTGAATTGAGGTCAGCAGTAAGAGGAAAATAATTGGCAATGGTTGCCTCATCTGTCTTTTTCCTCTACTGTTGGACACAGCCAGGCTGTTTTAAGGCAGCACCACTTCAACCCCTCCAGCTGAATGCATTACAATGATCTACAGTGTGCCTACAGCCCACTCAATCAGGCAAAGGTCTCTGGCCAGTGTAGCAGAGAGATAAAGGAGGAAGGAAAGAGCTGTGAGCAGGAAAATGTGAGAGGTTCACAGAGTCAAAGGTCATCTCCAAGCTAATATTTGATTTTGTGTGACTTAGGATGTTCCTATACTTGGTAATTCCTACACTTGATCTATTTTCCTTCTCAGCTTTTATTTTGAACAACTGGTACTAAACTTCATTTCAGCTTGGATCTATTTTTCTAATGTCCATGTGCCAATTTAGCTATACACACAAAACCAGCTGTTAATTATTTTCCTGAGGCGTGTTCCCGTTTTAAGGTGATGAAACTACTGAATTACAACCATTTAGGTTTGATTGTTTTTTATTCAGCGTCACTTACATGCTGGGAAGACTATCCAAGCTTAATTTCCATCACATTCAAAGCTATCTATTTTAATTTCTTTCAGGGAGAGAGGAGAAGAAGAAGAAAGTAGGTGGAAGTTCAGCAAGTTAGAGTGATGGCAGTGTTAAGAGAAGCCATGTCATGAGTATTTAGGAGATTAAGGAAGATAGCTAACATTTGGAGGCTATTTGGTAGCTTTCAGCCATTGTTTCACCAAAATAGAAAAATTAAAATCAGTCTAGATTGATGCTGCCATAAGCAAAAGGACAGCAGTACAAAATGATATTCCTTAAACAATCACTTTGATAAATAAAGAACATTAATAAACCCAAATTAACCCAAATGCACATTTTGTCCATAAAACTGCTGGTTTGATCTTCATAAACACTCAATACACATATTTTCTTTTATTATTATTGTTAGGTAGTCATTTTTATCCCCTTTATGCAGAATAGTGCTTGTTAGTTAGGTGAAGGTTTTTGGACCAGAATGGTGGTATATCAGAATTACATGGCTTCAATAAATCTTCATATATATATAATTAAGAGAAACCTTTGTGTTTATTTCGTGCAAGAGTGATTTATCCGTCAAAATAAGGTTGAAGTTCCCCCACCTTCGGTGAAGCAGTTGAACAGTGACATTATCAATTATTAATGATAAATAACTAATTGTAATTGTTAAGAGCTTTGAACCCATAATCAAAACAGCAGAGGACATCTCTGATTTCTATTCGTAAGTAATGATTTTTGGTAAGAAATTATTTTACTGAATTATGATTTTTAATTATCACTTTTGAAAAATAATAATTAATCAATAATTATAATCCCTACATAGAAGAGAAAATATATTAGTTTTTGAGAAATGAAAGGACAAAAAAACAAAAAATAAAATAGAATTTTTATAAAAATATAGTAAAAATATTTGTTGGGAATAAATATGAAAAACATAAAAGAGCTGGGGAAGTTATGTTAACAAATTCACCATTGTTTATATTTTGCTGCATTTAATGGCCTATTAATTGATTTGTAAACTATTTGTTGGGTGAATAATTCATTTATTAAGCTATTTATTCATTTCTGAATTTATTCCTAATTATGGCAGGATTGGTCCTCCATAACTGTGACACAAAAAGAGTTGCAGATTGCTGTCATCTGCCAGTCTTTATGCCCAGGTTTTCATCAGCATGTTTCTCTTGCAATCTGGTGCAGACGGCACATGCAAAATGTTTGGAATAAATTAAACAGATTCCACTGCTTTGTGAGCTATCCACTGGGTTTAGATTGCAAGCTGAAGACGCTGTGTTCACTCTATTGGTTAAAAAGTTAAAAAGCTTTTGTTGTTTAATCAACTCTTGACATTCTGTCACATTCTGGACCATCTACTCGTGTGTAACTGCTTGTGCAGAACAACCTGGTAAAAGGGACCTATTGTGGTTTTTAGCAAGATGTTGAGGCATTGCCTAGGCCATATACATAAGGTGTGCACACAGGTTTTAGTAGCACACAAACACCCCCAACAATACAGAGCTTTTGTAACTGCTTTACCTTTGTTTAATGTTAAAAAAGATGTAAAAACATGTCACTAACAAAGCAGTCCTCAAACACCAGATACTGACAATTTTATATGCTACTTTTGTTGTCAACATGAACTCTATGCTCCATCCACTTTGGTGATCCGTTTCAGCTCATCCATGCTGTGAAATTTTCAATAATCAGCAGAGGGTGTAGATGCACTATTTGTGCCGATGACGACACTTAGTCTAGACATCTTATATGTGGCAAATGATGTAGATGAGATCCTTCTGGGAGAAGCAAATGTTTTATAGCTGAAAAATAAGCCTGTAGGCTCTAATCAAGATCATGATAAATGTTTCAATTGTGAATCTGCTGACAGATCAGAGCATTTTTACAAAGAAAATTGGCTTTTTCCCCCTTCTGCTGGTTTCTTTGTGAGTCTGTGTAGGTGACACAAGGCAGAGAGAATAGAGAAGCAATTTAGTGGGAGACAGGTGATCATTTGAAGGCTATAGCTGACAAACAGCAGCTCTTATTGCTATAGGCAGTTTTTTTTGTCTTCCACCAGTAACAAAAAAGAAAAAGAATAGTAAATCAAGATAGTGCGAGACGATGAAGGATGAGTTAACCTTAAAGATCGATATTTAAAAGTAAGGTATTCTCTTTGGCTATGGAGACAATCAAAACAGTCCGGGTGACATAAGCCTCTTTTAAAAGATACACATTTTGATGAGACAAAGCAAAGCAGAAAGCAAGCTCTCCCTTTAAAAGCTTTGGAAACTGATGCAGCCCACAGCCATCATCCCCACAAGAGTCAAACCCCACTTCACCAGGCCTTCACACTTATCAAGTGTTGCTTTCTCCTCCTTAAAACATATAACAGAACCGACATGTTTTTTATTTACTTTATTAACTTCGATACTATTTACAACTCAGAAAGCTTTCTTACATTGACAACAACACTTTCCAATAAAAGAAAAAAAAGATTTTTATTAAAAGAAAATATTGACCATGGCAAACACAATTGGTTTTAGACTATTAATGTTAGGAGTTAGGATGCTGGAAATGCACAAAATAGGGTGGCATGTGGGGAAAATGTGTAATAAACCGATTTATGTGTACATGTGCTTGCATGTGTACTAACCTGCTCACAAATTCTATAAATAAACCATGAGATTTGGTTTGCTTCAGAAAAGAGGGTAATGAGAGAACACTTTCAGTACCTGCATGTTGGTATGCTGCATCAAACAGGTCAATATAGAATGTGCTTTTTAATGATCAGATATATAAAGCTCACTGCATACCTGGCAGCATATGAACATCAGGACTGCTGAGACTGTTGGGTTGGACGCACAGTGAGTCATACACACCGCATTTTAACCAACTCTAGAAGCCAACAGCATTATTTGTATCCAACTTAATGTTTGATCCTCCTCTCTCTCTGTTCTGCCCAACTTATCCCCAAACCACAGAGAGCAGATTCCATCCTCTTAATTAAACAAGGGCCCCCAGGACTGGGGATCAAATGTAATTTGTAACGATTTCCTGCAGCTAAGACTTTGATTATACAAGCTCTCTTTATGCTGACCAAAGGCTTCTGACTACAGTTAATCTTCTGTTGAAAGCTATTAAGAGTCTCCTTGCCCCTAAACACGGACACCTCCAACATTCTCCGACAGACCGACCTTACACCCACTGTCTGCTGTCATCCACCTCTTTCACTGCAAAAGATTGACTGTAGTGTCTTAAAAGGCTTTTAAATTGTCGTAAAGAGTTGGTGTGCATTAATAGCTTGGTCTACAATGTTACAGACTAGAGCAGTGAAATCAAGGTTGCTTTGAATAGTGTCTGGTCTCTTAATTCCACATGAAGAAATACACGTATTTTATTTCTGCCCTGTTTTAAAACTAATCAGTAAAGCACATAAATGCTCATTCAATGAATTTCTTTGGACTTGTGGTTAATTTCAAATTTGTTAACTCTCACAAAATGGTTCTCTATGTAAAGTTGGATGTTCAGTCTGATTCTGTATTGGTTTTTACAACTATTCTGGTCATCCTCTTAAAACAATTATAAATTCAGGTGAAAGGATACAACATGGTCATTTCCAAAGGGTTTTAGTTGTGCCCCTAGTGGTGCAGAGTGCATTTAATCATACATTTCTATACCTGCTTAATCCTTGTATGGTTGCACAGAGGCTGGTGCCTATGTCCAGTGTTTAGTGGGCAGAAGGTGGGATATAACCTGGAAAAGTTGCCAGTCCATCACAACAAGAGAGGCACACAGGCCCCAGGGACTCAACTGAAAATGTGTTTAAACTGATTTTTTTTCTCAGTTTAGAAAAATATCTGCATCCAAAAGATCAGTTAAATTTGGATCCAAAACACTGCATTACCTATGATGCCAGTAATGTTCACAATCACTACATCAAAATTTAAACAAAGACAATATTGTTTTTCTTTGAACCTCTGAGGCCTTTCCTGTTAGACACTAACTTCGTCATCTTACATTTGGAATTTAATGGAACCTGAGTTAGGACAACGTGGGACACACCCACAAAAACAATGTCACAGCATGGAGGGCGAGAGTGGGCAGGGTGGGCCTCTATGTCATCATTTCTAATACTCTCCAAATTTTAAGTTCATATTTATAAACCACAAATAGAATTGTTTTAATGAATAGTGTTGTCTCTTCAAAACTCCACTGTTGACGTGTGGACAAGAGGTTCAAACCGAGCAGAAGATTTCTGTTTAGCAAATTGTCCATTTTAGTATAGACAAAACCACAGAACAGACAACCATGCATGCACACACTCACAATGAAGAGAATCAGAATGGCTAACTAACAAGATTTTTTGAGGGAGGGAAGGGGGTGGAGTGGATGCATTGGGCCACACTAGTCAGAGACAATCCACATGTGCACAGTAAGAAAATGCAACACAGACAGGTTGGGTATCAAAACCAGGACCTTCTCGTTGGGATGCAACAGTGCTTGTGGCACATCGCCATGCAGCCCAAAATGCAGAATAGTTGTATAATGTGCAGAATGATACGCAAATTTACTAGCTTTTAAAATATAGGGCTTGAACCTAACTTGTGTGCAGTTAAAGCTGCAATGAAGCTTTTGGGAACTACCCCCACCCAGTTGCTCTGAACTGCTGGTCAGCTGGGTGAATGGAGAGTGTTTCACTTTTCTCATGCCTAAATCAGCTGTTTCTAACTGCGAAAAGCGCATAGAACCTAAAAGACGTCACCCAGAACACTTGTGTTACAGAATGGCAGGAAGGACTGATATTCTGTGCAACCAACACTTCGAAACTACAGCTAAAATTACAAGATGTTTACTAATCTACATTTTTGCCAGAAGTCTTTGATTGAAAAACAAAACATTAAAGAAATTCTATGAATAAAATTATTATAACTAATAATCAATATGTTTTATTATTTATACAGCAGTAGAAATAACTTTTACTACAAAAGCAATAAGATCATCCAAAGTTCATTTAACTTTTTTGTGTTTGGATCATGTTTTGGGTCTCATTTGGTAATTTTTTACTAACGGTTATCATCAGAGTTCCCAGAATAGTGCTGCTGGATTAACACAAAGAAGATAAGGTGGTTGCACATCTAGCTGTGAAGCCTCCTGGACATCTTCCAGGTATTATATGTTAAAATTATTTGCAACCAGGAGACACACTGAGGACATGCTGGAGAGATTATGTCACTTGACTGGCTTTGGAATGCCAAGAACCCCCAGAGTAATGAAAGAAGGGGGGGAGGTTTGAGAAGCAGTGCTTACGCTGCCGCCTCGACGACCCTGACCCAGATAAGTGGTAAAAAATGGATGGATGGATTAAACGTGTTGAATGAATACTGCATGCAGATCACTCTCACTGCCAGCTGTATCACTCGCATGCTTGTTTCCTAAGCTGAAGCAGAAGTCAAAGAAGCAAAGAGAGCTAGAGGGGCCACTGAGAGCTGGCACACTTTTCCAAAGCTAAGCATCACTTGGCCTTTTCTGTGTGTCGACTTGGACCTGGTATGAATTTACCATTCCACCTTAGTACAGTATGCACACCAGTAGATACTGTAAGCATTTTCTGATGCACATACCGGTTCATGGTTAAGAATTACTGACTCTTACATTGACAGATTCTCGGCCAGCATACTTCACCCGGATTCTGGGTTCCTGAACCACATCCAGATTGGTCCCTGTCACCATCAGAGGGGTGTGGCCACTGAGTAAAAAAAGCAAAAAAAAAATCAAGCCGACTCATTTATATTCACAAGTTTAAAACATCATATTGTTAAATTCTTTCTAAATAATCTTGCTTTTTTAATTTAGGCAAGAGTACAAGAGTGAGAAAAGAGGCTGAAAGAGTAACTAAGTAGTTCAAAGACAATTTTCACTAAACTCTTTAACCTTGATGTACCTCTTCAAAATGTTCCCCATCAGATGAAAATTATTGCATCAAATCGAATCCCATCGTTAAGTTTGTTTTGGGAGGTAATGGCCTCTGGAGTGGAGGATGATTAGAGAGGAATTTTGACCAATTCAGCTCATTACAATCAACTGGCACAGATCTGAGTTTGAAATACGAAGACAGCTCAAGCATTTTAGGATGCAGTGGCGGTTTGGGGTTTTATAACAGAGGCAAAAATGAAGCAGAAGTGTTCATTCTGAACACATTCTAGAACATTCTAGAACACCACCTGCTACATTTTAGATAACAGTCAATAGGGCAGGCTGAGAAAATGTTAGAAATTCAATTTTTGAGATTTTCAATAGGTTTTACAAATAAAAAGTTCTGAAAAGTGTGGTGTACCTTTTTATTCAGGCCCCTTTACTTTGGTACTGCTAAATAAAATCCAGTGTTTAACATTTTATTCGACATGAAAACAATATGTGTAGTGGAGAATTGTCCAATAATCTAAACACATCAAACCCATAGTGAGACATGGTGATCGCAACGTGCTGTGCATTTATTTTCTCTTTAACAGGGACCTGCTGGTTTAAGGTTGATTGGAAGATGGAAGGAGATCAACACAGAGCCAGTCTAGATGAAAATCTGTTATAGACTGCAAAAGACTTGACTGGGGCAGAGGTTAACCTTCAAGCATAACGACTGTAAACATATGAACAGGCATACAATAGGATGTTTTAGATCAAAGCTTATTTATGTGTAAGAAAATGGTCAACATTTGAGTCTCTATGTGTGCAAAGATGGTTAACACATCCCACAAAAGACTTGCAGCTTTAACTGCAACAAATGGAGGTTCCACAAAGTGTTGACTCATGGGGCTGAATAAAAATACATGCCGCATTTTCCTGATTTGTAAACAATTTTAAAAACCATGAATTATTTTTCGTTGACTTCACAACCATTCACTGCTTTGTGTTGATCTATCACATAAAATCTCAATAAATCCCATTAAAATACATACAAGCTTGTAGCATTTAATGTTACAAGATGGGAAAAAAGTTCAAGAGGTAGGGATACTTTAACAAAGCCCTGTATGTACTCTGCTTTCAGGCTAAGATTAATGTACTACTGCACAAATCATATATAAAGGTATTGACTGAAGCACTCTTTAAACAAGGAGTACATTTCTTACTTTATTTTCTGTAATGTTAAAACCACAAAAGAAAAGAATTCCACAGATGGGTTAACACTTGATTTCACAGTTGAATCTCAACCTCAACCTCAATCCTCTCCACTCCTGCTGGTTCTTTTCTATCAGATCCAGACTAATTGGAAGAAACCTGAACAGTAATTGGAAGTGCAGTATTGACTCCTGTCTGCTTCCTGTTGCTGACCTGATCTGACTGGCTCTAAAGATCTGGATGAAGAGGAAATCTTTGCCTCGGTTAGGGAGGCTGTGGATGAAGGTAATTTATGTGGAGTGTAATTTGGGTCACCTTGCGATGCTCCAGTCCGGTTCGATTCGTAGGACAGTGGGGTCCTCTATGTACTCAAAGGTGAGGCTCTCCCTGATTTGGGCATTATCCACGCTCACGCTGATCTGAACCGAGCCGACCCCGGACAGAGATGGGGCAGAGTAACAGACTATCTCCTTCATGGTCCGTCTTGAAAACAAACATTTAGATCTGTATCAGCAGACAGCAAATATGTAAGACATGGTACATCAGAACAGAGATTAGATGAAAATCCGATAAACTAATGACACACCGGCAAAAGCTACATTACCAACAAAATTATTCAATTTACATGAGCAAAAGGCACCACCTACAGCAACTGAATATATTATGCAATTTGTTCTACCAGCCCTGCTGAGTAATTACCTGAATAACAAAGCTGCGTGAGCACAGCTGCACCCAATGCATGCACTTAGTACTTCCACCACTTGCATGTACTCTTACTTTCCCAGGACTCCATTATCTACCTGCACACCTTCTGAATCTGTCTCAATTCATTAGCAGAGGGGACCTTGTGGCACAACGCCCCCATCCTCTTCTTCCTCCCATGCAGTAGCACAAACCACCAATTAACCCCATATCTCATTAAAAATGCCCCAACTCCTCAGCCTTACAACATCATAGTGACATTACTGTTGCAAGGCTTAAAATAGGCTCTTTCAGGAGTGAAATGTAAAAAAGAGGGCATGTGGGAGTATCTGAGTTATGAAAACATGGATGGTGAGGAGGGATGGAGGAAAGTGTAAGAGGGAGTAAATGAAAACTGGTGGTGGGGTGTGGGGGGCATAAACAGACCGATGGGAAGATAATGAGAAGAAGTGAAGTAGATGGGAATGAATAAAGGGTTTTCTTGCAGCTATTATTCAAAGGTTTGATTAAGATTTACTCTACTTTCTGACAACAGAAGAAATGAAGACGCTCCTTGAGGGAATTCTCGGTAAAAGCAAGGGAAAATAAGGGAAGAGATGACAATTAATGCGCCGTACTTAATGGCAATGATTCACAGTTTTTCTATAAAAAAAAAAAAAAAAAAAATTTATTTTGAATTGCTCACAACAAGCCATGTACAGCACTGACCACATTTATTGGAACACATAAAAAATTGTAAAAAAGACAATAATAAAATAAATTAATCTTTCTCATTGTAGCAGCATAATCTCATACTAAAATATTTTATTTAAAAATCCAACCTTCAATTTGACTTTTTTAAACAATGGGGTTCCATGTTAAGAAATGGTTGTATTTGTAAATAAATAAAGACAATAAAATGAAAAAAAAATTCACACATTATCAGTACCCTGTTGTTAATTATTTCCCCTCTACCAACAGGGTTTTACAAGGCAGGAGCATACAGAAAGGGACTTTTGACCATTCCTCTTTGCACCAGATCATCCTAGCTTCTGTCTTACGCCTTCTTCTCTTTTGCTCACTCCACAGGCTTTCTAAAGGCATTAGGTCTGGTGACTGAGATGAAAATGGAAGATGGTTGATTTCTGTCATGTAAACAACTTCTGTGTTAATTTAGCCTTATGTGTTGGATCCTTATCCCAGTGATGGTTCATTTTCAGGGTAAATGGTTCATTTCAGGGTAAATGTTATTAAAAATATATATTTACAGATAACCTAAAATACTTTAGTTATATTTATTTTAGAAGGATATAGGGTATTAAAGAAAGTCGAAATCTGTGCCATCTTTGATTTTGTTAAACCATTTTTCTCTAATTATGGGACTTTGTCCAACTGAATAAATGCTTTCACATTGAATGTTGGCCTTTTCTGAAGTTTTCTATGTGAGATTATGAAATTTATAGAAAAGATTATTTTAAGGCTTTTTACACACTTGGGGTGCCACCAAATTTGACTGGCACTGTATAACGATTTATAATAGCTATGTATGTAGCAGGGCTTTTAGGCCATTAAATCAGAACTATATTATTAAAGGGAATGAGTGGGAAGTCTCACCCAAAGAACTCGCATGTCTGATTTCCAAACTGAACGTTGACACTGCTGCCGGCACCAAGGTTTTCTCCCATTATGGTGATTTTGGTACCTCCAGATTCTGGACCTCTGCTCGGGGACAGGCCTGTGATGGTTGGAGTCTACAAAAACAGACAGATGCAAAGAAAGAAAGTGGTTAAAACAGACCACGGAGCAAGTTAAAGCCATGAAAAAAAGCACAGGAGGAAGACCCCAACCGACAGATTAAAGGATAGATACTGTCGAGAGTAAACAGAAACGCATCCCTGTGGTAACACTTGACAACTTTATGTATTATCACATATCCCAAGCAAATTACAGTTATTCATGTTGCCAGGCTGATGGCAGCCGAGCACAGCGCTGGTGGGAGAAAAGAAGATAAAACCAGGAGCTCTTAGAATCCCTGAGAGATCCGACTACAGCTTGTTGAGCATTGGTGAGTTGTGTCTGAGTGAAGCTTTTTAAAGATGCTCTGAAAATAACTAGTGTTTACAGCAGCAGGCAGCTAGGTTGCCATCACACAGACAGATGGAGAAATATCCACATAGACAGCTCGTCATATGGGAGATGAGAGTGGCGCACACTTACACAGGAACACGTGCTATAATTAACACACATGTTTCTACCTGAACAAACATAAAACTTCGTTTCTGAACCTACTTCATGAACAGCCTGTCCTCCTAACCCTTTTCCTGCATGGACACATACTGTAAGGAGTAGTGTTACAAAGAAAACCTAAAAAATCTCCTGTGAACCCGCGCTCTCTTTTTGGCTGAGCAGGGAATTGAGAGGCAATTGTAGGCTCTGTGAAAAACCTTAGAGGAATTCAACAGCTTCATGTGTCGAATCACAGATTATAGAAACCGGGACACACTATAAAGACAAGAGGTCCACACCGGTGAAACTCAGAACTGTCTGTTACAGTATGGGTGACTGCCAGCATGGAGGATCTAACCAGGTGCTCTGAGAACAACTGCTAATTACGGAACAGTGTTAATTCTTACGAGAAAGCTAATTGTGGAGGTGTGAGTGAGTGCAAATGGGATGGCAGATGATTTGCTAGGTGCAGGTTGAGACTGGGATGAAAGTGGCAGAGAAATGTCTGTGAGTTGGGCAGAAAAGTTGTATTTGCATTTTAGCAAGGTCATCAGGTTTCATTTATCTCTCTGATACACCAACCAACCTATTAAATCAGGTTGGAACAACAAAACCTTTTTGGGACATTTTGGGAAGTTTCCAATGAAGTCTGTAAACTATAAAACCATTTTCAGTGTCATTACTAAACAAAATTTAATTTTGGAAACAGATGTAAAACAAGTGGAAGGCTTTAAAAAGCTCTTGATCTGCTCTGTGTCTTGCTTCTTTGCAATACAATACGATTCTTAGGTGTTTGGGTTTTGTTTTCCTTTGGGGTTTGGTTTTCATTTATTTTTTTAGGTGTTGCCCATGATCATTATTGTTTATGTTCTGTTACATTTATACAATTTTTCCTTTGGTTAGATTGTTTCCTTGCATCTTTGTTCAGCTAAATCATGTTTAAGTTGCCACTCCCTGCCACAGTCTACCTGTGCCATGCCAATCGGTCTCCCTGTCTCACCTGTGCGCTGCACTTTTTGAGCTCCCTGCCTCCCCGCTAGATTTTACTGGCTCTGTCACGGATTCCGTGCCTGTTTTAAGCCCGTTTTCCTGCCTGCTTTGCTTATGCTCCATGTTCTTATCCATTAATGCCAAGCTGTAAGTATTTGTCTTCTTTTCATTAATTAAATTCTTAAAATAATCGAGCTGCTCCTTCCTGCCTGCCTGCCTGCCTGTCTTCATTTGGCGTCCACTCAAAGAACCACAGCTTGACAGTGGATTTCACCAAAATCTTTTTTGATCCACTCAGGAATGGGTGGTTGTTTACTACATGTCTATTTGAATTAGTTAAAAATATAAATGCAAAATTAAAAAATATATGTGTATCCTTGATGTACAAAATGACAAATCACAGTGCATAGAGGACATTTCTAAAATTCTTTCTTCAGTGTTTCTGAAGGTTTACAGTGCGTTGCAAAAGTATTCATAGCCCTAAGGTGGGATAATCTATTAACTATATAGCTACTAGCCATGCACTCTACAAATCTTGTCTTTATGGAAGAGTGGCTTGGAGAAAGCCATCAGAAGACCTGATTGATGTTAGTCAGTTGGCGGGGAGCAAATAGGCACAACATTTGATGGGCAGCCACCCCGCTCAAACCTTGTAGACCCCTCTGACCCCTCCTCCAGGCAGAATCGGAGCTGAGAACGGTCAGGAACCGGAACCAAGACAAGGAACCAGAACCACTCTGATCCAAACAATGCCTATTCCCACCCAAGGCTAACAAACCATCGCACCACCCTTAAGGTCATTTGTTTAGATGAGACACGACTGGAACTTTTAGTCCTTTTTTGCCCACTATGACAGACAACTAATACTGCACATGACCCTGAACATATACCCAGTGTGAAACATGGTTGTGGCAGCACCATGCTGTCGGGATTTTTGGGGATCTACTCCAAATGAGCTACAACTGTTTTGCAAAGAACAGCGGTCAAAAGATTCAGTCTACAGATATGCAAAGCTGACAGAGACAAACCCTAACAGACTTGCAAGCTGTAATTGTAGCAAAAGGTAGTTCTACAAAGTTTTGACTCAGGGGGAGCTAAAAAGTAATGGATGACACATATGTCATGTGTCATTACCTTTCATACACAATGACACACTACCGTGTGTTGGTTCTATCACATAAAATCACAATAAAATATTGTGAAGCAATTGGCAGTAACTAAACAAAATGTAGAAAAGTTCTGAAGTTTTGCATAGAACTTTACAAAGGAAAAAGGTCCTCAGGCGGCACTGCATGAGAAACAGTTTTGTCACGTTTATTTAAGCACAGCTAAATATGATCCAGGGTGCCTTTGCAAATCCTATGTCACACAAAGCAATCAGCAATTCCATCCAAATGTATCCTGAAACTGTTTTATGTATGAAAGGACCATGGATCAACTAAGAAATTTCTTGTGCTTGTGTTCTCAGGAGAGAAGGACATGATATGACATATGGTGAGAAATACAGTGGAGCAGCTTGTTTTAGGAAAAACAGACATCAGGGCCAGTGGAAGTGGAAGACAATGAGAAGTGTTGTCAGCATAAAAGTCAAACCCAGCATCTGTGGTGGTGTCTGATCATGTTCCTTTGACATTTTTAAGGATACCATTTATGCAGGGGGGTTAATTGAAACTCAGGTCTCTAAGTAGCATTAGTTTTTTAGTATTGCAAATAATGCAAAATCTCACAACCCAAAAATGACTTTGAGGATAGAGTGCATGTGCTTACAAGTGTGGGCCTGGTGCACAACAGAGGAAGAATAGTATGCTAACCATAAACTGTCGAGCATCTAATATTTTCAATTCCAAATTCATATATTTAACAGGATAATGTAACATAAGACTTCTTTACATATTTATAAAGAATCAGATCAGCTGAGACTAGAAAAATCCGTTCATTTGCATTCATTCAGCAAACAACTTAACAAGTTACAGATTTATGTTTTTGTTGCTTTCAGTATGAAACAGGTAAAAAGAGGCCCATGATCCCTGAACAACCTTTTCTTCTGTAAAACCACACTTCTAAGATATGCTACAATGTTTTATTAATATTTACTGAGTAATGCTGTAGCTCAGCTGGTGGGATGTGAAAGCAAATTGACTTGTGATCCTGAAGAAATGTGAAAGAAGTATTATAAAAAATATTTATGAGGTGATATTAACCTCCCATTTTGATCATAAATAAAGAGCAGAAGCATCACCAACCATGGGCCAGCACAGAATTCTAATGAGGACCTCCTGTAAACCTTTTGCTGTCAATCAATGAATGATATTTCAAAACTAACTTTTATAAGTTACAATGAGCTGCCTAATTACACTGGTGGTTGGCATGGCAATTCAAAAATCCTTATTTGCCTGAGGCCCCTAAGCAGTTAATTTTCAAGACGAAATCCCCTTTCTCTCAACTGAATAAATTTGTACAGTATTTCATATGCAGCTGCTTTGTTGGACCTCTGTTGACTGCAGCACAAACATGTATTTTTTTCTGCCCAACAGAATTATTTCTGTTGAACAGAAAAGCTGTATAGTGTAAATGTAGACATACCACAAAGGAGTAGAGCTGGGAGGAGCGAGCCTTCAGTTCTGGTCTGCATTCACCCACGCACAGCTGGACCGGGCCTGGTCTACTGTCTGCCGGAGCTGCAGACATCTCGCACACAATCCTACAAAAAACAAAACAACAAACATAGGATTAACAAACCCCTGTGATCAAAGTTTAAAATGACAGATTGGTACTAAAAAACCTTCCATGCATAAAGGACCATCTAAAAGTATTCATAACCCTTAATCTTTCCACATTTTCTCACGTTAAAACCACCACAAAGTTCTGGTTTTTAGACAAAAACAAATTAGGGCATATTTGGGAATTGGAAGGAATATGACACATGGTTTTCAAGATTTTTTACAATTAAAAATCAAACATTTTGTATTTAGCCCCATGTACTCTGATAAACCTAAATAAAATACAGTGCAAATAACTGCCTTTAGAAGTCACCAAATTAGTAAATGGGGTCCATCTGTGTGTAATTTAATACACATAGCTGCTCCATAAACGCCTCAGAGGTTAATTAGAGAATATTAGTGAGCAAATAATCATAAAGACCAAAACATTTAAAGTGGGGTTAGGTTATACAAAACCCAAAGCTTTCGACACAGTACTGTTTAATCCATCATTTGCCACACATTTCAGGTTTTATACGGAAAACAAAATAAAACCTGGTTTGTTTTCCTTCTACTTGATAAGAATCTAAAAAAACTACATCACATAAAATCCCAATAAAATACACTGAAGCGTTTGGTTCCAAACTAACAAAACGTGAAAAAACATTCAAGGTATGTCAATACTTTTGCGAGGCACTTTAAAGTTTCATCTGCACTGGATTGAACTGCATTCTAAATGTTGCTTTTATGTTTGCATGGTTGATCAAAGTTTTGAAAAAATAATCAAAACACTTCTCTACTTGATATTGATTTATCTTCTAGTCTAATTGCAATCTTCTTTCATTGTTTCGTGCATTTCATTACGGGGACACATCCAGGTATTGACTAGGACCCCCTTGATGACACTATAAATTACACCAACACTCTTCCTGTGGCACTCCAACAGAACTCCAATCTGATTGAGGTACATTTGCCCACCAACGGCCTGGCCTCAAGCAGCACTGTTGTCATGCTCGTGGAGCGACTTTAATGCAAATCACGCATTAGGATCAATACCGCTCTATCATAGCGTGTGATCAGGTGACAATCAGCACAGCAAGTGACTAGATCAAATGACATAATAAAGTGAGCATCTCCATCGATTGCTGGTGCCAGGGAGTAATAAAGAACAAGGAGCAAATCACAGTTTGCAAAGGGAGACAGTGTGTGTGGCGAGGCAGATGGCAGGGCTAGGTAGGGGTGGAGCTGATGAAGCACAACAGATGTATTGTTTCTCCAGTGCCGATTATCTGAATTAAAACAAATGACTGTGGGAGTTCTGTGCTGTAGGGCAAACCATGTGGTGGAAAGTGGCTAAAGGAGATTATTTTTCAACCTGCCAGGCCTCAGAGGCTCAGAGATTCCCTCACTTTCTCACCTCTTGGTCAAGCTGTAGATTTCTGAAAATATGTTTTGAAAAACATCTGACTTTATTTCCCCGATTATATTATGATAAAAAGGAAAAATCTTCCTAAGGAGGATTTAATTTGACATCTTGGATATATGTAGCAGAAGAAAATTATTTCTCATAAAAAATCTGACTACTAAAAACACAGATAGGAGTTTTCTTCAAAGTAAAAGTGGCTTTTACCTACTTCTTTGAATTAGTAACATAAAGGAAACATAAATATGTGTGTTATTTTTTGCTTTTTTGTCCAGGTCGTCATAGAAAGCCTGGTGACTGCAATACACAAAGAAACAAACACCAACAGTTAAATTAGAAGATGCTTACAATTAAGCAGTTATGAACTCCAGAACTCCAGAGATGAAAATCCAGTAACATTTAACACATCAACCCAGTTCTTTCAGCGTTGCACTAAAGAACTTAAGGGTTTCATTATTTCTTCAAAACCTGCAATTTTTTATGTACTCCACATAAGCCAAGTGAATTTCGCCGCCTGTCCCCATTTAGATTAAAGTGCTGTCAGATCGGGGTGCTGCCAACAAATTGTCCCTTAAAGCCAAGTGGCAGAATGTGAATTTTAATCACAGCTGGCCAGTGTACAGCTTCAAGCCACATACATGCTGCTCTTTAAAAGGTGCTATATATTTTTAAGTTGACCACAGATACATTCTTGCATTAAAATTTGAAGAATTTGTAGAAATTTATAAAGTGTCATTTATTTTTTACAGTACCATAACACTGGAGTTGAAGCCATAGTTTAGTGGTTCGCTGCTCGCATTCTAGGGGTAGAAGTAGGCCAAGGGAAGAATTAGGGTTAAAGGTTCCTCTAAGAGCCTGTATGTATGGATGTGTGTTCATTCAGTCAGCTGCATGTGTGTTATCTCGCTCTCACAGTACGACATGACACTATGTCATATAAATGATTATAAATTACTTTAAGAGAGTGGGTTCTGCAATTTTACCTCACACACAAAAAAAAATCTGACAGGAGTATTTGCTCTACTTTGAACATTCTAAAAGTGTTCACAGTGCCCTTGACATTTAACGACAACATAATTAGGTAAAGATGTATGAAAATCCCCTAAATTAATACCTTTTTAAGTGAAGAAACAAAATTTTACACTAAAAAATGTACAAAAATCTGACTTTTAATTTGAATCCAGTTTTTTGTTGGGGAAAAAATATAAGGAGGTTTAACAAACTCCTTTGCCAATAGTACAGTAAAGTCTGGACATGGTTGGACCATACAAAATGAGGGGTCTTTGACCATACCACTTTGCAACATCTAGCCAGATAATCCATAGTCAAGGATCCTGTCTTATGCAATCGGCTATTAAGGGCACCCCACAGGTGCTCTGTAGGAATTAGGTCCAGGGACTGTGGTGGCTATGGAAGAAGCTTGATTTGGCCAAATGTTTTGGATCTTTATCCTGTTAAGAGACATTATAATGACCAATTTTCAGCGTTCTGGAACAGATCACCAGTTTTTTGTTTAAAATATTCTAGCATTTCAAAGATTCCATAATGTCATGCACTCTAACTATGTTTGCAGGGCCTATGGAGGAGATTTAGGCCCACAGCATCACTGATTCTCCACTATAGTTAGTTTGAGATGGTTTTCCACATATTCCTCCATAAAAAGCTTAATCTTAGTCTTATTTGACCAAAATATAAAGTAAAAACCTTCACGTCTTCTTTAAAACTTCTTTTAAACTTTAAAATTGTTTCTCGGGCTGGATCTTGGTTTTAGAAGAGGAACTAAATTTATGTAGCCATTTCCTAATTTTTTAAGATCACCTCATATCCCCCTCATTTGAATAGCATTGTTTATTGTGTTTTCCATTTTGAAGAGTAAATAAGAGAAATCAAAATTTGTATCAGGTCATACTTTTACTATACAGTCTGATCTATTTATTAAAGTTCAAATGAAAAATCATTTTATGACATTCAGATGAATGTTGTTAGGCTTGCCATCAAGAAACTAACAGAAACAAAAAAGCCCAGACAAGTTAAATTGTTTGCTGGGTGACTGTACTCAAATTTAAGATTGGTTAAGATTGAAATGGTGCTTTGGCAATAAATTCTCAGGTTATCCTAACACTTCTTACACATCTCTACCAGTAGTTGGGATGGTGTTTGAAGTTTCATTCCTATTTCAATTTCAGACTGGATCATTTTCAAATCTTTGATAGCTGAAATACGAGCATTTAGTGTCTTCTTTAAAGCATCTTTCAAACAATTGCAACAAACCTAGAAAACTAAATGCAACTCAACATATTTCTAATGTGAACATTCCTACATACATTAACATTTTTATTTAAGCAATATGTGTCCTTTTGTATCCCTTGTGAAGTCTGAAATACCTGAAGACATTAAACAACTACAAGGCACTTGGTCTCGAAGTCAATAAACATCTGCAAGTCTAGCCAGAAGCGAGATGATGGGTGAGTTGTGAGGAGCGGGCCATGTTTCATTAGTTCAGGGTGAGTGGGACAGGATTTAATGCGATGTACACTCAGCATGGGACAATTAGGGAGGTAAACACAAGTAAACACACACAGCTGTTGTGGGATTGTGGCTGACTGGATAAGAAACATTGAGAGAAATGGGTTAGTGTCCTGCAGGGGTCTAACGGCAAACTCAGGAACAGACTGCTTGGACCAGCTCCAGTCTGCTTTCAGTCTCAATGCGCACATATCGATTCATTTCTTAGCTGTTCTAGACAATAAATAATTTTTTTAAACTGCAGGCTAGATAATGTTAACTGTTAACAGTCAATTTTAAAAATGATTTTAATATTATGGTACTGCGTTATGGAACCTAAAAATATTCAATATTCAAGGTTGCTGACTCCTTCCATGGACAAATGGTTTTGTATAATATTGTTCTCTGATTGCCTCAAGTAGGAGTAATGCCACACAAGCACACACACCGTGGTGATATTTTGAAAAGAAAACTACGATAAACAGACATCTAATCAATTGAGTATGTGGTCTTTTAATAAATTCCAATAAACTTAAAAATCTTTGTGTTTGTGATATACACAACTGTGTTCTTTATTTAAATCACCCTCTATATATTGGTTTATATAGGGCCTCTGATTTTTTTAAATAAAGAAAATAGAGACAGAATTGCAAAACTCAACAAAACATGGACTATACAAAAAGTAGATATGCACCGAGAATTCTGCTTTTGACCAGAATCAGTAGATTTTCAGCTTGATTTTAGTAAATACTCTGCAGCTGAATGAAATGGGGCATTCCTTTAGAACAGGGGTCTCCAAAGTATAAGGAGAAGTATGTGAGATTCTTCATGCTAGTTTTTCTTTTATTCACAAGCAGGACCTTTCAATGTTGCAGCCTGGATGCGTTTTAAGTGACAGGATAAGATGCAATCACGATGAGTTTGTCCAGTGCCCTGTGGGTGGTCAACTGGATCATGATGACCGGTGCAGGAAAAGTTTATTTCCTCAATAGAGAAAAGTGTTTCTTGGCATAAAAAGGTGAGATTGACACATGCTGGATCTGTTGCTGTGTTTGCTGGTTTACAACAGTTAGAAAGCTATTGAGAAATTAGGACAAAATTAGGTGAAAACAGTAAACTTAGAAATATGAGATTGAACACTTTGACGTTGGAGTTATAGGGAAAGGTAAGAAATAAACAGAGATCTATTTTTCAGTTGTTTCTGACAGCTGAAAGTAGAAAGCTTAAAGGATTTATTGGGACATGAAACATTACACCATGTAACCCAGATTTTAGGAGAAAGGCTGATGACAACCAAAAGCAAAAAATTTATTTCAAAAAACAGTCTGAGTGAAGAATGAAGCACTGAGAAACCAAAGTGTGATAAAGAGAAATCAGCATTTTCACTAATGAGGGAACAGGATATTTCAGTAAGAGAACTGCATTTAACTCCACTGTTTCTTTAATAATGAATTTATTCTATTTAATAATGATGATTAAATCTGGGCTATTTTTCCTATTAATTGTTGAAACTTTGTTCTTCTACTACATAGTTAAATACCTTTTAAATAAAAAAAAACAGCTTACATTAAATTGCAATGAGAAAAGTTCCGAACAAAACAAGATAATATGTTAAAAACAACAGTCACTACATGCCCTTATATATATATATATATATATATATATATATATATTATATATATATATATATATATATTATATAGTTTATACATTGGATCTGTTTTGTCTGATATAATGCCTTGAGACTTAAACTTAAAAGTAATAAGCTGATTACCTAATTATGACTTACTGTTCAGCAATGATGTAGCCTTCCTCCACAGGGGTGCATCTGACTCCTGCCACCTCCACGTTGTCCACCATGTCTGAGAAAGCAAGACCAAGGTTTGTACCGTAGATAGTCACCCGAGTGCCTCCCTCTGGGGGTCCAGCCACTGGAGTCACCTGAAGGACACAAAAAGCAACTTGTCAAAAAACGTGTGCCTTGTTTTGAATAGCCGACATATTATAGAATACTGTGTAAATACTTAATTTGTTGCATAAGGTCACCCTATTTCTTTAAGTACAGAATGTCAGGGCCTAAGGTGAATCACTGTGCCAAGATGACACTGAAATCAGCCTACTCTTTAAAATATGGTGACACGACAGGATTGTTAGTCTTCTGGTGATAGACACAAGCGTCTTCTCTATTTGTCCTATCTCAATCTGCCCAGATGAAACTCATTCCAAATAAGAGGAGTATATACATGCAAACAATTATTTAGTAATTAGAAAAGTGATATATAGGCAATCATTAGAAAGCTCCCTAATATAGGGTGTCTTGTGGACAGATGTTTGGAAACAATGCTGTACTGATGCTCACACACTTCAGAATTACAGTGTTGGTCAGAACCGCTGCCAGGATTTTAGGTTTTGAAATAGTAGTCTTTGCTATAAGCGGCCATTCATACCTGAGGTTAATGGCAGGCAGAGTTGACTTGCCACAGAGCTTTTAAATCTCTCCATAGGGTGCTGGTTTGATAGACAAAGTATTTCTGGCCAAAATGAGTTTTTGGAGGTTCCTTAAAAATGAAGATATATTAGTACATCCCACTTTTTTATTTATTGATCCCACCCACATCTCACTATAACCACCACTCAAAAACAACCAGTTGTTGAGCTTTCCTTGTCTTCCTTGTCAGACACTAATTAAATAAAATTAAATTCACAAAGAAATGAAAGGGATTAACAACACCCTGGATAACTGCTTGACCAGCATCTACTGCTGTTGTCATTAATGGCTAATCTAACGAGGGGCAATATTAATGGTTGGTGCAGACCACCTACTCATAAACTGCAATATGGCTTCCCAGCATGACCTTGCACAGTGTGGCAAAGTGCCTTCTGTGCTGCAAAGCCACATTAAGGATTCAACCTGGCTCTCATCCAGCCCTTTAAACAAAAAAAGTGACGTAAAAAATAAGAGCAAGATAAAGGAAAAAGCAAGAAAGTAGAAATACTGTTTGGTGGACAGGGAATTGTAAAAAAGGACAATCTAAAAAAGAGGAGGGCAGTAGGGAGTGGATGTCACTTGGCTGTGTGTAGCCGGTAGTGCAATGTAAGCAATCAATATGTTATTACTGGCCACTCATCCAAAAACAAAAACCAACAGTGCACCCACCCCACTCAGCCTGGTACACCCACTACAGCTTTGCGGCTTCCCTGTGGGACGCCAGCTTTGTAATCTAGATTCAGCGGACATTAATTGCTCTGGATGTAAAGTAAGTGTGTCACTGCACTGCCTGAGGGGTCTGAATACATGAATCTTTTAGTAATGCTTGGGCATGCAGAGTATAGAACGGGGGAGAAACATAATGGCTAAATATATCCATATCATCTATTCGAACAGACTTGGTGATGGTTACGTAAGCATTGTAGTGGCCAGAGACAGAAGGAGTGAAATAGGGAAAACAGAATGCGCGCTGGGGGTAGGGGTGGGTGGTGGTGGTAGGTTTGTGATCCCACTCTGTTCTGTCCCATAAGCCAAGATGGGTGACAGGTGAGGCGGAGATGGTGTTGCTATATCACAGATGGGCATGCTAAAAGCTTGAGGTACCTCCTTTTTCCTACCCTCGAGGATGAAATAGAGCCTGTCGTGGAATAAGCACAGGAAGTGTAATCCATGCATGAAACCCATTTGACTGAGCTCCCCATTGGCAGACTGAGCCTAATTCATCGGGATCACAGAAAATCAACTGCTTCAAAGACGCATGCCACCAGTGTCTCCAGGCTGCGAGGATCTTTGTCTTGGCATTTCTTATTTAAAGGGGCTAAATCTATAATGGATCCTTTCTATACACAAGAGTCTGTTTTGATTGCCTATAAACCTGATTCTAATTACCTTTAAAAACAGGAAGGAATGTATTGAAATCATATGCTGTAGATAATCTCTTCAGCAGCATCATCTTTGCATCTCTTTATTATCACCTTATCTCCCGTACCTATAGTGTTATTTGCTGGATCTTTTCGCATTTTATCCATCAACAACACATTTTATTGCATTTTATTAGGGTTGTTTGTGATAGAATAACACATTTGTCTGAAGGATTTCTTGCTTGGGAGATGTATCAATCCTTAAAGGCCTGATCAGACACCTGAATCATTCAAGGGTGTGTTGGACTTAAAAATATTATCTCAACTTTGGAAAGGTTTCCCTGTATTTTGATGTCCCAAACTAGTTATATCTAACTGCAAAAAACAACCTCTCTTTAGCTGCAATCCCCACTGTATATCTAAATTGATACATATTCATACTGAATATTGTTCAGTTTGTTTTGTAAGGATTTAATGATAGTTTACTGTAATTTTACCAACACATTTTTTGTTAGCTGGATCTTTTCGCATTTTATCCATCAACAACACATTTTATTAGATTTTATGAGGGTTGTTAGTGATGGAACAAAAGTACTGCATCATGGTGACATAAAAGTAAAATTATATGGGCTTATCTGAAAAATGTGTTGTGCATCTGTATAGAGGAGTCCTGTGTCAATACATTGTTGAACCACCTTTCTCTGCAGTTTCAGCTATAAGTCCTTTTACAATATATCTCTACCAGCGTTGCTCATGAATTTTTTAAAAAGCTTGCAAAAAATCTCAAGCTCAGTCAGATTGGATTGTTTGTGGACAGCCAATTTTAACTTTTGAATTTCAAGATTCTCAGTAGGAATTAATTGCAGACTTGACTGGGCCATTCCAACACATGCGTGTATTTTAATATATACTATCCTATTTCAGCTCTGACTATCCACTATGTTTAAAATCATTCTCCTAACAGAAAGTGAACCTTTTCAAAAGTCTAAGGACTTTTTCCAGAATTGCTTTGAATTAATCTCCACCAATGCCCAATAACTCCGATCAGTTTCCCTGTCTCTCCTGAAAAAAGCATCCCACAACATAAAATAGCCACCAACATGTTTAACTGTGGGAACTGTGTGTTCAGGCTGCTAAGTGGTATTGGTTTTCTACTACATGTATCTTACATGTAGTCAAAAAATTACATGTAGGTCTCATTTGACCTAAGCACCTTTTTCCCCATGTTTGCTGTGTCCCCTGCATGGTTAGTGGCAAACAACAAATTGGAACTTTTGTGGATTTGTAACAACAATGACTTCCCTAAAGTCATAAAGTGTATGATCAGTAGCTGTCTTGTCAATAAATTCTTCCACCTAAGCTGTGGATTTCTACAGCACCCCCAGAGTTACCATGAGCCTCTAGGCTGCTTCTCTGATTAATGTTCTTCTTGCCCAGCCTGTCAGCTTAGGTGGACAGTCATGGTGGACAGTCAGCTTAGGTGGACAGTAGGTTTGAAGTTGTGACATGCTCTTTCCTTTTTTAGTCAATAAACTGAACAGAGTTTAAAGAGATCTTCAAAGCTTGATATTTAAAATCTAAGGCTTCTATTAAATGTCCAGACATTTTATCCCTGACCTGTCAGTCATGTTGGTCTTGGTCTTGGTCTTCATGTTGCGGTATATTCACAAATGTTCTCTGACAAACCCATTAGGCTTTTACAGAATAGCTAGATTTGTACTAAGAACACTGGCGGACGTGATTTAATGATCAGTTGACTTCTTAAATCTTTTTGTGGCACTGGATATTATGTAGAGGTATTAGATTACAAATCTCAACAACATAGACTGAAGTTTATGGCTGTTTTGTGACCAAATGTGGGAAAGTTCAAGGTGTGTGAATTCCTTTGCAAGGCACTGTACCTGAGGCGAGGTAACATGTGGCTTCCTCCTCCAAACACCAACGTACGTGTTTGTCTCACCATACAGACTACCATAGGAAGCCTCTTTGGACATGCATGCGCACCCGGCTGCCCTTATTCCCTCTTTTCCTACCCAGTGCTGCCATTCCACGCTCCCTGTGTAATCCTTTTACCAGCACTGCTGCTGCCTGTGTGGCATTGTCACACTGTCAATGGAGAGTAATTCCCAACAAACAGCAAGCCTGCTTACACGCTGCTCTCCCAGCTTCCTATTAGTGCACTTTCTCTAGTCCAATCTATCTCCTTTGAGCACAGGGGATCAGACTATTGGCCTCCCGTTCCCTTTGACACTCCATACTATTTTGCCAAAAGCATAATGTGGTGAGATTGTGTAAATTAAAATCAGACTCTTTCAAATCTTCAAGAAATTACTATCAAAGAAATACTTTTTTAGGAAGCTATACATATAAGCTGGAAGGAAGGAGACACAACCTTGTGATGTGAACAGCCTGAGGTTGTCTGTCAGTTTAGTCTTGACATATTCAGCTAAGGTAATAGTAGGAAAAGATGTGCTGATGCAGCCATTGCTAAACTCAATATACAGAGCAGAGAGTAATAAACCAGCCCAAGTGGCTTCAGGCCATGCACGCCTGGCTCTCCAAGACAATTCAGCAATAACATTTAACCATCACATCTATCATTAAAATTTGAATATTACCACTTTTTTCTGTGTTGCTGTTTTTTTTGAAAAACATTGCTTCAAAGAGCCAGACAATCTCCACCAGGAGCCGCATGCCCTTCTCCGTCCACAGTATATTTAGATTTAGAAAGAAAATTAAATTTGACACATCTCAGAAGCTTGCAGCTAATCTCATTGTCCTTAGCCTCTACTCAGGCTAATTAGAGTGTGTCACGTTTAATTGTGGGTAGAATTTAATGGGCTTGATAAAACCATGCTGGTCACTTTTTCCTCAACAAACGGCATCCTTTATGGGGTCTTAAATGTCTTGTAGAGGAGCTAAGAGATATGGGGTGGGGAGAGAGAGGGGACTTTCAGTGTGTGTACAGGGGTTGGTGGGAAAAATGGCAGAAATCAATGTTACTACAATTAGAATTTTTGCATGCAGTGCCAATCACATTTTTCGACAACCCTGTTTAAAAGATTTATAAAAAGCCCTAATATTGTATTGTGGAAGCATAATCAAAAAAATCTTACCTTTTAATTTGAGGACATTCAGTCAGCACAATTAGGAACATTTTTTCACGTTAAAAATTATCTGAGATTTTAGTCGGGGGAACCCCCCCCCCCAAATAACATTGGCCACCCCAGTGGCCCTCCAGTTGTGATAAGCTGTTGTTTTATGACTGAAGCTGAGTTGTCCAAATGTCAGCGAACACGCCTGCCTTTTCCGACTACTAGTAAATGCAGCATCAAACAATGGTTAGAGTTTGCCCTGCTTATAATGTTTTAAGTAACTTGTTTCTACTTGAAGTGTAATGAACCACTGCTCGGTCTCTTTAAATTATCGGCGTCTAAGCTGTTGGCCATAACATGTATAACACGGAACAGAGGGTGAGGTGGGTAATCTGTATAAGGGAGAATTCATCATGCACTGCAGAGGACTGCAGCAGGTGAAGTAAATTGTTAAGCCTTTTCTGTCTAAAAGTCTGGTGGTGTATGTCAGTTATGTTGCTGGGTCTATGTTCACTTTGAAATGGATGCAAACCGTCTATATGTATATTTACACCTTGCATCCATGTGGTATTTTAGCCCTCATGCTGACTCCAGCTAGCTGCATTCCACCTGTGAGAGACCCACTGTGTACATGTTTGCAGAAGTTTAGCACCCATGGCAAGCAAAGCGAGGTATGTCATGTTATAGATTTATGTTGTTCTTAAGTTTACTTGTGAGGTACTTTGCATGTTATTCTATATAAAAGTGTGTGGTATTATGACTATTATTCACATTTATTTAGTATTTTAGGACAATACGTTCTGAAGGTAGGACTGTGATGCAATTTTAGAGCTTGCCACTAGGGCTACGGCCGGTTTCTGAGTAATGTTAAGAAGGGAAGGTTTTATAGGGGTGGTTTTATAGATCGCCCCGTTTGGGCGGTCTATAAAACTAGGTAAAACTGCACCATTTTTTGTTAACAAAACGGTACAAAAAGCACCTTTCTCATTGCAGCAACCCCACATGTCTCATATCATAACAAACTAGAGACACTCACCTTTCTAACAAGGCATAACTTGTCTTTCTAGCACCTTCTCTGTTGATGTAATTTGCTTGAACATTACAGTCTGCTGGCTGCTGTCCGCCGGCTTCTAGCTTGCATGCTACTCCATTAGCTTCCAGTTAAGTTTGCAACTGTACATTTTGATGATGCTCAGGGTAAATGTTATAAAGAAGGGTTATGTCATATGCAGAAGGACTCCTAAAATGGAAATCAACACTTTTATTTGACCAGATTCCCTTTTATTTCCTTTTTATGAGGAGAAAAAAACATTTGGCTTTGCCTAACTGCCATTTCCACCTGGCACATTGCCCTCTAAAACCTTTGTGGAACATATATGCTTCAACTTATTCAGTCTAAATTTGCTGCAGTTCTGGTGAAGGTGTGGATGAATGCAACCTGGGGGTTCTCCTAGGAATTCCAAATGATTTCCATAGTGTTTTGCAATGTTTATTTAGAAAAAACTTTCAGCGAGGCTCAAAAATGTTTATTTTTTTCCTTTGTTTAATCACAAATAAATCAGACATAGTAACAGTTACAATAGTGGTTCCACAGGACAATATTCTTTTATGTTTTACCTTTACACAGGTACCAAAGGTTTGCATGTAGACAAGTTTTTACCTTGAGTTGGTGAATTTTATTATATTTAGTTGCCTTTTTCTAACTGGATCTCCACATTATAAGTGATTGAAACACAGGACTAGAGTAATGATTAAAAGGTATGTTTCATTTGTTACCATGTATAGTTCAGGCTACAAATAAAGGCCTTTGGGCCAATTTTTTGGCTTACAATGCAGCTTTTGGGTGTAATATTTTATGTAATCTACTCATAAGGGTTTTTGCGATTAAAATGAGTTATACACAAATCTTTTATTTGCGTATTGTGTTTTGTAGAACCACCAACACCCGTACCTGGTACATGAATCTGCTTATTAAAGAAACCATAAAGCATAATCTGGTCTGATCATTGATTTGGAGGTCAAACAGGCATTTAACCAGTGTACACTCTACGGTCACCACCATGGTCATTGTTCACCTGTACAGTTAATGCATTCAGTTATGTTTAGAACATTGTTAATCAAACACTGAATGAGCATCCATTTATGTTAATTTTATAGTTTTCACTGTGCTGGAACATTTTCTGGAGATGCAAGGATTATCATGGAAGCTCTGAAAAGGAGAAATAAATGTTTGCACAAGTCAGACACTCTCTTCTGGGATTTTTCGATGTCAAGGGCTTCTACATGTAGGCTGTGAAACTTTAAATGCTGGCAAGTGTTCCGGAGAATTTTAAATTCTCTTTTTTATTTATTTTTTATTTAATTACTTGGTCTTTTAGGGAGATAATAGATTATAAGGACTCTACCAAGGTTCCTGTAGCATTTGGAAGAAAAACAAGCCCACAGACAGTATCACAGTTCCTCGAGCCTATTTAAAATCAGGATGAGGTGCTTTTGCACATATTCACTCTTTGTTTCATGCCAAACAAACCAGAAATGTTTTTTCTGAAAAGCTCTATGTTAGTTTCATCTCACCAAATCAAAGGTTTCCATTTAGCAGACTCCAGGCATTTATGTTTGTGATCGTAGCACAGAAAAGGGTTTGTTCAGGCATGCCTTCCATGCATGTAGACGGCATCTAAGGGCTGTTATGTAGACCAGGTGACCACAAGATGCAACTCCTAGCTGCAATTCTCCAACAATGAGCTTTAGAGATTTTTTTGTACCTCCCTTATTGTCCTCACAGTGTGTCATTTGATACTTAATTAACTGCAAATTAATTGGACGTTCATCAAAAAAATAAAAAAAGCATAAACAAGAATCTACTTCACTTGCTATATTTTGCCACTTGGGATTTTGATAAAAGCAATTCTTTCTAAACATTGAATGTTTACCCAATGAATACATTTGTTCAAATTAAAAGTTTGAAATTATGAAATTATGTTAGTGCTATAAAATATAAATCTAATTTAAGACATGTAATAGTTTATGCTGTGCAAAACACCAACAGAAATCCAGGAAACATTTGCATGGAGGACGTGAAGGAAAAAACTCTGAATTTGACATTTTTCTTTCCTAAGGCTACAGGCCAAAGTTTATACAGCCTGTCACTGGGAGGCAGGGCAGCCTCTTTGCTTCACTATAAACTCACACAGAAGCCATAGCAAAAGCCTTTTGAGCAGACGCCTTTTATATGTCCGTCTAACCCCCAGCTTCATTTGATGTTGTTCCCTCTGCTGTTAGTGGGAGCTTACATCTCTTCAATATTAATAGACCTTGGTAGGAGGCACCCTGGCACTTAATAGAAACATTAATTATTTAAAAGGACCATCTTGTGGTAGGCACATCTACTAATGTGCTAGTATGTATACAAATCAGCTCATGATGGGGGCTTTGGTGCATACAATCAAAACCAAATTTATTAATAAATTCAGCCCACCAGGGGGGGACGTCTGCATCTTAAAGAAACTGCAATCAATGAGAGACAAGAGGGGGGTTCAGGGCGGAGCAAACATCACTACCAATAAAAAGGAAAAAAAATAGTTGCGTCTATGTTTGAAGTACATGCTCAGGCAGAGTTGGTTTTGCACCCTACAGTCACAAAGAAATCTGGCTTCAAAGCAGCCCTTTTCATTCTTTCGTGGCTCTGGTTTGCTCTGTGAAACTGACATTGGCTGGCTTATATTTCCACGAAATATAAGAAGAAAATCCCAACTTTTAATGCATCGGTTTGTATAGGAAACACACTTTAACACCCCTGCAATGTCACATCACTATTAAACTTTAAAAGAAAAAGCATTCCATTTTCCACAATTGATTTTTGAATAATCACAAAACAAGCTTGAGTCACTAATGCCTTTTTAACAAGAGTTACATAAACGTGAAATTCTCTGTAAATATTTGTGTCATGTTAACAAGGAAAGAGTTACTGGAAATATATTAAGGTGACACCTTTTCAGAAAAGCTACAGCTATAATCAATAGACTACTGGAAAAAACAGGGATTCAATAAACCAATATTTCTGCACTGCATGCACTGAATGGGTGGATGACTTGTAGTATAAAGTGCTTTGGAGTCCTTGGACTTGATTAAGTGCTGTTAAATTGCAGGCCATTTTTACCATTTTGCAGCCTAATTTTAAACGTGCATTTTATTTCCTATCTTTGTTATGTCTCTCATTATGAACCCCAAACCCTCACAGATTAACCATAACCATCGCAATAACTCTGTTACTGTTGCTGTACCTACACTTAAAAAAATACTGTTTAATTTGGGTAGGGGCTTGTGGTACCTTCCCTACTATCAGTGAAAGCATAGAGCTGAGAATAGGATTGATCAAATGTGTTACCAAAAAAGAAGCAACTGATAAAGCCATCAAGTGTGATGAGATTAATCCATAAAGTATGAGTGTAACTCCAGAACTACAATATATTATAAAAAACATCTATTATTTTTTGCAGGTTAATTTTATTCAGACATAAAATGTAGCTAAATATAGTCAGTTTGAAATACCAAGAAAATCTGTTTTGTTTAGCAGTTATATTTTAACAAGTAATAGATTAGATACAGGACAAATAACAGAAACCTAAAATTCCCTCTGTGATATGGAGTTAATTTTGCCGGAATATGCAACATTAGCAGTGATTTTGCTAATGTTTCTGAGGTTCTGTTGTATTTGCTGCTTGATCTGGCAAATAAATAAACCTTTAAAAAAGTCTTCATTAATTTTGAAAATTATTTAAATATCTTGTGTAAGACTAACATTCAAAGATTAGGACATGGGACTTGATTGGAAAGACCTTTGAGTTATCTGTGATTTGCAAAACACTGACTTGATCTCCCCTCCGGTTCACGGCCCCTGAACTTCACTGGCTAATAAATCGAAGGCATGTTTTTACAGGAGAACATGTGCATCCCTGTCAGAGCGGCAGCCAATGAGTGAATTTATTGCCTAGTTAATTTTATCCCTGATTGCATTACATACACTCCAGACCTTGATTCAGAGTCAGGTTTCGAGTCTTCCAAGTGAGAGTACATTTAATTATTTTTGCTATTTCATTGTGACTTGTGTCCAAATCTCAAACTTGACTCACCATCTCTGGCAGTTATGACTTTATAAACTGATTGGATTGTTAACTTAATTTCCCAGGATTAGTAAGCGATCTTGATAAGCCAGTAAAACTTTTAAAGAGAAGGATTGGGTAAATGTTTATCTCTTTTTTACTTTAAAAAATGTTAAGATTAGCAGATCAATTAACTACCTTGATAACTTAAGTTCTTAATTGGCTAGAATTTGATCTGAGTATGTAGAGGAGAAGAAGGAAGTTGAATGAATCTATGTGAAGGCAGAGAGGTCTGGTGGGTTAACTACAAAGCACTGGTGTGTTACCAAGCCTAATTAAATAGTTGGTCCCTACTGGCCTGACTCTTTAGTGATAACAAATGCACCAGGGTGGAGGAGAATGTGGCCTGAGCAAGCAAGGGCCCAATTATGGAAAACAGTTAACCACTTCCAGATCATCACCCAAGTGTTACTGAGGTGGAGGTTATCGAAGCAATGGGTGGGGATTTCAAACCGTGTGGGGAAAGCAGAACGACATTACAGTACAGCTGACACTATCTATCTATCTATCTATGCTGCATTTAGGGATAGTTATTCAGACGTTTGATGGTAAGGTCCTATTGCCAACTATTTCTCTATGCCAAAGTTACTTTCAAAGGCCTGATTTAACCTTGTGTGAAGACAAAAACACCTAAAACCACCTAAAATCTATGAGGAGGCATCTGTAGAGACTCCACAAAGAAAAAGCAGATGTCAAAACAACAGCTCTTTAAAGCTGAATATCTCTTTCCCTGTTATGTGTGACTGCACCCCCACATTGCCCTTGCAGAAACTGTGAAGGTGAAGTGAACACCGAGCATGACACATCCAACCACATAAACAATTACATGCATATTTTTTCCTCACAATTAGATAAACCTGGGCAAAAAGCTGTCAGACACCGAGCATTTAAAGATCTTGCAGAAGTAGGTGAAACTAAGTGAACTAGGTGAAAGTCTATTGTTATTCGCGCTGGGTCCAGACTAAAGAGAGGAATAGAATATTTAGATTTCTGGCAGTTCCCGACAAAGTAATTCAGACATTTTAGAGGTCAGTAGTTCTACATGTGCCTGCACAAATATGAGCAGCTATTGTCTGTTCAACTTTAAGATTGTTTCTAAAGACTAAGAAAGCTGAATTAACAGTATGTTCATGGACCTAATGTGCTTAAAAGAATAAAAAAGATGATATATAACTGCACAGACTATTACTACTGAGCTCAGGCATATTATCTACAGTAGCTACAGTATTACAAGCTGTTAAAGCTTTGGTACAGTGCTTTGAAAAGTATTCAAGCCCCTTTAACTTTTCAGCATTTTATTTACATACAACCACAAATATAAATGTATTGTATTATAATTTTACTTGATTCTTAACAAAAAAACTGTCTTACTATTTGATTTTGTGAATAACATTTTTCAACATGGGACATGAATTTGTGTTCAGCCTCCTTTACTCTGATACCCCTAAATAAGCTCTAGTGCAACCAATACTGTGCACTAAAATTGTGACAAAATAAAGATCCAGCTTGCAGTAGAAGCAGACTGACGGACTGACTGCAACTGCATCTGAGTGGGCAGGGAAGAAGGACAGAAAGCTGATTATATGTGCAAACCTCAGTGATGCGTGGGTTGGTACACTTCACGTTCTTAGTGGACAGGTTGAGCCAGCGAGTGGTGTAAGGGTTGATGAGAGGGCAGTGATGGCGCAGCGTACACCTTCCCTCTCCGCTGCACCAGCCGCACTGGAACTTCCTGTCTGCCTTCAGGCACATGCCGCAGCTGTCCCGCTGGGCTGCACACTTGTACAGATGCACTGTGGGAAAAGCAAGCAACACAGCAAAGACGTGTCAAGTTAGTGTTTTTAATTGTTATTTTGAGGAAAACTGACAGCACATGTGCCGTGAGATATCTTCATGTCCAATGCAAGCTGTTACAGTATCAGAATAAGCTTTATTCACCATCTTTTTGCACACTAACAAGGAATTTGACTTCAGTTCCACTTTGCTCTTGATGAAGACATTTTAAATATAAATATATAATAAGAGAAATAAAAGTTGAATTGCTTTTACAAAAGAGATAGACATGGCTGAATTAGAGCAAGTATGCATGGTATCGGTCTAGGCACTCTGACCGTTAAGAGTTCATTAGAGCGACAGCCTTAGCAAAAAAAAAACTCTGTGGCAGCTGTTTCTGCCTTTTTCCTGACCCTAGACCTGTCCTAGATGGAGTGAAGGCCAGCCCTGATGATCCCCTCTACAGACCTATTTGTTCATTGTAGTTTGGACCAGTCCTGCTTTGTGGATAAGCCAATGGATAAACACAGGACAGACTGAATAATGGTAGTGCAGATGATGACCAGCAGCTCCTTTGGAAGGCAGTACTTTTTGATATGCTGCTGGAAGTACAGTCTCTTCTGGGCCTTCTTCTGAACAATGTCTATGTGTAAGGACCATTTCAGGTCTCGAGAAAGGAAGACCTTCTGACATAGCTCCACTATTATTTCTGCGCAGTGCAAGGTCCAATAATACCACAGTGCTGGTATTATTGGACCTTAGTGCAGCATTCGACACTGTTGATCACTCTATTTTATTAGAGCGCCTGGAAAACTGGGGCGGCCTTTCTGGTACAGCACTCGATTAATTTAAATCCTACTTGAAGGACAGGGACTTTTTTGTTTCAGTAGGTAACTTTACATCAGAGACCACAAAAATCACATGTGGCGTTCCCCAACTGTCCATCTTAGGGCACCTCCTATTCAATATCTACATGCTCTCCCTAACTCAGATTTTAATAAACAAACAACGTAAGTTATCATAACTATGCAGACGACACACAGTTATACGTTACGATGTCACCAGGTGACTATGAACCCATTCAAGTGCTGGGTAAATGCTTAGAAGAAATCAATGCTTGGATGTGCCAAAATTTTCTTCAGGTGAATCAAAACAAAACTGAAGTAATAATCTTTGGAACAAAGGAAGAACGTTTAAAAGTTAGCATACAGCTTCAGTTAATACAGCTAGAAACCACCAATCAGGTTCGAAATTTTGGGTGTAGTGATGGACTCAGACCTGAACCTTCAGAGGCACATAAAGACAGTAACAAGGTCAGCCTTCTATCACCTAAAGAACATCTCCGGGATTAAAGGACTAATCTCACAGCAGGACCTTGAAAAACTAAGTCATGCGTTCATCTTTAGTAGAATTGATTACTGCAACGATGTCTTCACAGGTCTGCCTAAAAAGACGATCAGACAGCTGCAGTTGATCACTAGAACTAAGAAAGTGGAGCACATCACCCTGGTTCTAAATTCCTTACACTGGCTCCCTGTAGCTCAGAGAATAGACTTTAAAATACTTCTGTTAGTCTATAAATCACTGAATGGCTTAGCAATAAAATAGATTACAGACTTGTTGTCAGTGAATCAACCACCGAGACCTCTCAGGTCTTCTTGCTCAAATCTACTCTGCATAACCAGAACCAGAACCAAACATGGAGAAGCAGCTTTTAGTTCTTATGCTCCACTAATCTGGAAAAAAACTCTCAGAACACTGTAAAAGCGCTGAAACCCTAAGTTGCTTCAAATCAAGATTAAAAACTTATTTGTTTAGAATGGCCTTTGACTGTGTTATCTAAACATTATTAGTTAAGTTTTAGATTTTAAGTTTTAGATTTTAGATATGATTAATTTATCTTTAGTAAATGGGTATGTACCACAAGCTTTTAAGGTAGCTGTAATTAAACCTTTGCTTAAGAAACCTTCGCTTGATCGAGATGACTTGATAAATTACAGACCGATAGCCAATCTTCCATTCTTATCTAAAATTCTTGAGAAAATAGTTGCTAATCAAATGTGTGAGCATTTACACAGCAATTACCTGTTTGAAGAGTTTCAGTCAGGATTCCGAGTTCATCATAGCACTGAAACAGTTCTGCTGAAAGTCACTAATGATATTCTTATTGCCTCAGATAATGGACTTGTGTCTGTACTGGTTCTGTTAGATCTCAGTGCTGCATTTGATACAGTCGATCATAATATTCTCTTAGAAAGGCTGGAATATGCTGTAGGGATCAGGGGAACAGCACTAGGCTGGTTTAAATCTTATTGTCTGACAGATTCCAGTTTGTTCATGTCACTGATAAATCATCTTTAAACTCCAGGGTTAATTGTGGAGTACCACAGGGTTCAGTACTCGGGCCAATTCTCTTTACTATATATATGCTTCCAATAGGTAAAATTATCAGGCAGCATAGAATAAATTTTCACTGTTACGCTGATGACACTCAGCTTTACTTATCTATAAATCCTGATGAGCCCAACCAGTTAGATAGACTACAAGCATGTCTTGAAGACATAAAAACTTGGATGACTTTAAATTTTCTGCTTCTAAATTCAGACAAGACAGAAGTTGTCGTCTTTGGATCGGAGTCTTTAAAAAAGAAACTGCTTAGTCAATCACTTAACCTGGATGGCATTAAATTGTCCTCCGGTAATAAAGTAAAAAACCTTGATGTTATTTTTGACCAGGACATGTCATTTAAATCCCATATTAAACAGGTTTCTAGGATTTCCTTTTTTCATCTCCGGAACATTGCCAGAATTAGAAATATCCTGTCCAGGATTGATGCTGAAAAACTACTCCATGCATTGGTTACTTCAAGGCTGGACTATTGTAATTCTTTACTATCAGGATGTCCACAAAATGCAGTTAAAAGCCTTCAGCTGATTCAAAATGCTGCAGCAAGAGTTCTGATGAAAATTAAAAAGAGAGATCATATTTCTTCTACTTTAGCTTCCCTTCATTGGCTCCCTGTTAAATCCAGAATATAATTTAAAATTCTCCTCCTCACATATAAAGCCCTTAATGATTTAGTTCCATCATACATCAGAGATCTGATTGTTCCATACGTGCCTAACAGAGCACTTCGTTCTCAGACTGCAGGTTTACTGGTGGTTCCTAGAGTCTCTAGAAGTAGAATGGGAGGCAGATCCTTTAGTTATCAGGCTCCTCTCCTGTGGAACCAGCTCCCAGTTTTAGTCCGTGAGGCGGACACCCTGTCTACTTTTAAGGCTAGGCTTAAAACTTTCCTTTTTGATAAAGCTTATAGTTAGAGTGGCTTAGGTTATCCTGAGCTATCTTCCTTATTTTACCTCCGTTTCTTCTCCCCTTGTTGGATGGAGTAAGGGGGAGTCAGGTTTAGCCTAAACCGGCTCAGTTATGGTTGAGGTGCAAACACACCCTCCATTTCTGCTACCTGTATGACCCCCTCTCTTTTTCAATGGTTATGGTCAATCTGACAGAGAGAGGTATCCCAATCGTTGTGGTTTTTAGTATAACAATGGCCATCAGTGGGCTCTAGATGGACAAACTGTCTACTTTTAAGGCTAGGATTAAAACTTTCCTTTTTGATAAAGCTTATAGTTAGAGTGGCTTAGGTTATCCTGAGCTATCTCTGTAGTTATGCTGCTATAGGCTTAGGCTGCTGGAGGACATAATGACCACTTTTACCCTCTTTACTACATTCTCACACTACTCTTCAATTTTGTATTATTTGCTGTTATTTCAGCTTTTAACTTTGTTCTCTCTCTTTTCTCTTCCTAGAAGCTACACCTGGCCTGACTCTGTGTCTACCTGTAACACCTTTCTGGAGAGGGGCATCGTCCGAGCTTCTGCTGGCAACAACTTAATGCTCACCCTCTACCGATGATCCACATGGCCCTGTCTTTCAGTGTTTAACCCTTTCTCTCTCCTAGACATAGCTACTGACTGAGCTTTTACTGTAACTAACGCTATGTGCTCTCTTCAGACTCTAAACTTGAAAACTGGCTCAGAGTTTATCTGTTCCTTCTTTCTAGGTGAAACGACTAAAGGAGCTACATCCATTAACATTTATCTTTTCCTTCCCATAGAAAATACTCCTGGATCAGTGCTTCTTTGTTCTCTTTGTGTCTCTGCTCTGTTCTCTCTAACCCCCAGTCGGTCGTAGCAGATGGCCGCTCACCCTGAGCCTGGTTCTGCTGGAGGTTTCTTCCTGTTAAAAGGGAGTTTTTCATCTCCACTGTCGCTACATGCATGCTCAGTATGAGGGATTGCTGCAAAGTCAACGCCAGTGACTGTCCAATGTCTCTACATGCTCATCCGGGAGGAGTGAATGCTGCAAGTCACTGACTGGATGCAATCTGCTGGGTTTTAGATAAAAAAACTTTTTATCCAATTTGAATAAATAACAGAATCTGACTGCACTGTTCAATGGTTAGGATTAATTGGAATGTATGTACCTGACTTTTGTGAAGTGCCTTGAGACGACGTGTTGTGAATTGGCTCTATATAAATAAACTGAATTGAATTGAATTAAGTTTCCAGTCCAATTTTCCTTTTATTTTCTTATCCATCATTCTATTCCTTTATGTTTTTTAATTACCTCTGTTGTTTGACTTTCTGTATCATTGTAATGTTTTGACTTGACTTGTTTTAAGTTCTAATATTTTAATCATAAGGAGAACTCATAAAAGCAGTTGAAAGAGGTGCATTTGCTTATTTCTACCTTGTTTTCTGCAAACATTTATTGTTCTTACCTTGTATATTCTCTGGGTTGTCAATAATAAAGTTGCCATTCCACACCACTGAGAAATCCACAGGCAGCTCACTGATCCTCATTCCCTCGTACAGATACTGGAGGCCAGAGGCAGCGAATCAGAGAAAAAGGAGACGGAAGTGAAGATCACAGTGGAAAAGAGAGAAAAAGAAAGGAAGATTCCAATGGGAGGTCTGGTAATTAGAATCCCAGTGAGCTCTTGTATAACAGTTGCAGCAACATGTCCTTCCTATGTTACGACAAACTTACATCATCTCAATATCTTAGCTGACACAAAGGAACCCCCCAATCAAATAAAAAATGGGTCAGTTGGAAACGTTAAGTAATATAGAGCTATGTTTTTGTAGGAAGTAACATGTAGTATTCTTGACTCTACCCTCCTAAAATGGTAGGGGTTGGTCAAGGTCTGCACAGGTACAAACAACCACCAACATGTTTTAACCTACTCTAATATTAATGCTTTTGGACTAATGGAAGACACTGGAAATTTCATGCACAACTCAACACAAAAAAGTCCAGTTTGGCCAACCAGTTTGCTCCAAAAATCAGTAATACAGCCCACACACAGTACTCAACTATTTCTGAATAGTCTCGAGTAGTCACAAAGTTATTTGTGTGTGAACTTTATGTACAGAACAGAGTATGCAAGCTGATTTACTTCCCAAACAGCATGCAAATACAGGTATGCTCCTAAAATAGCATTACAAAGCAAATAAATGGTAAATGGCCTGCACTTGTATAGTGCTTTATCATGTCAGAGGACTCTGAAGCGCTTTACACTACAATCAGTCATCCACCCATTCATACACATATTCACACACTGACAGTGGTAGGCTACATTGTAGCCACAGCTGCCCTGGGGCAGACTGACAGAAGTTGCATCTCTCTGTACATCTGCGACATTCCTCTGCACTGATGCATTTTAAAACCATCCACATTTATGCATATTTTAAAAGAAATCGAACTAGAGAAAACTGGTGTTTGAAACATCTGAGCAGCTTGTGGTATCAAGATTACATTAAAAATACAATTTGGTTGTAATTTTGATGCAGGAGAAGAAAAATGGAAAAACCCTCCCTGCTGCACTGGTAGCTTTACCCAAAATCATGACAGGGATGTAATTAATTCTGAGTGAGTCCTCCCTGAGAGTCTAATATTGTTGTTACAGTTTTGAATGTATTTTGAGTGCCTTTATCTAATTAGGAGCTGACGTTCACTATTTAAGAATATTTTCCCAGAGCTCTTTGATCACTTCAGCCCCAGCTGCATTTCTGGCTAAAGAGAGGACAACTGCAGCCTGATGCAAAAATAGGTTCAAATTGTTCCCATCTGCTGAGCTTGTTGTATGTATCTTCTTCATGGATCCAGCGCAGAATGAAGAAATTATAAAGAATTTCCTAATTTGGGAGTTCATAAAGAATAAGGGCGACGGGGTGAATTCACAATGCAATGTCTTATTGTGTGGGATGTTTTTCCTTTTTGGTATTTTAAACCTTTTATGCCATTGTTTTTTATGTAACCAAAAGCCAACTAGAGACAAGTGCTGCAAATTAGGTTAGGCTATAATTGTTGAAATGTTTAGTGTCTGCTGACACCAAACACCTGTCCCTTTTTAAATGAACTAATAAATTAAATTAAATGACAGCACCAACTTTATAAAAACATTCTGCAGATTTTAAAAGACAGTGGAATAAGGCATCAGTTTAACTAATTTAGTTTGGAGATGAAAAACATTGAGGTTTTTCATCACATTATATTTGCATAAATACAGTATACAGTAGTGACTTGTAATTAAATAATAAAAAAGCACAGCATATGCAATTACTTTTAATTCTAATTAACAAATGAAAAAGAGTCTTTGGTTTATATGGCAGGGATTACCATTGTGCTCAGTAGCTAATCATCTCCTTTACTCTCCTCTTTTTTTCCATGCAATCTGTGTAATGCAAACAGCTCTGGTCTTTGAAAATACAAAGCTATTTGCTCTGACTGTTTTATACATAAATCTATATAAATATAGGAGTGCTTTTCCCGAGAGGCATCCATAGTTGTTTATTTAATTGTGGGTAAACTGCAGTAACATAGTTAAACACTATTTGGTTCTTAAGGCTGTGTCAGCAGATCTCCCCTTATCTCAGAATTCTAAGAACATGCAAACTCTGGTTTGCATACATTTAGCACCAACAAACAGCTTCAAAAACTTGTCAATCAATGTACATCTGAACAAAAAATACAAATTTACAATGCAATCTCAAAAAATTTAACTTAGCTGAGCCTAAGCAAACTTATCTTAACCTACCGAACTGTTCTGGCACTGTACGCTGGAGCTGTTGAAGCGGAGGGCAGTGACTCGATGGCTAACACCTTGGATGTGAAGGACACATTCATAGCCTCTTTGGCCAGACTGGGGCTGTGGCAGGTTCTTGGCCTTTAGGGTGATTGGCTTCACCTCTCCTGCTGGGATCAGAATCTCCTCAGAGGGCACCAGCTGGGGACAGTCCTAGTTGGGGCAGAGAGCAGGAGAGTGTCAGCAAAACAGAAAGAGGAAATTCCATTTTGGTGTGAAGGTCACCAGCAAGGAGAGTGAGAAATTACATGTGGATGTCATGAAGAAATAAAAAAACAAAGAGTGGAGAAGAAGTGGAGTGTCATTTTTAGTTTAAAGAAGCAGCACTACAATCAAACCTCTAAGTGTGTGCAAAGCCAGAAACTAACAAAGACACACGGGCATGTTTCAAACTGCTTCTATCTCACATGACTGACATGGTCAGAGTGACATTGTTAAGACTTGTTAAGCTCAGTCGCTCTGGGGATAATGGACTGTTAATTGCTGTTGCAGAGAACAAGAGCATTGAATGAGAGGTGGCATTTTGAAAAATAGAGGAGCTCCAATGACTGTCTTTCTGAAGACATGCCCGGAGGCTGACAGAGAGCTGCAACACAGAGAACGATGAATGCAGAAGGAAATTGAGACAGACCCTGTGTGTGGAGAAGACACAGAAAAAGAGAATTTATCTTATTTGCGTGCCAGTTTCCCACCAACCTCTGAGGTGTTGACTCGTCCCTCCTGGAAGGAGCAGCTGGAGGGGTCATGGGTACACAGGTTGCGGTATTTGCACCAGTGGCAGCGGAAGGCACTGTTCACACATGACAGACACCTGGGTGAAAACAAAAAACACACACACAAGCACACAATTGGTGAGCAATTCACAGTCAAGAAGGGACAGAGAGTTTGCCAAAGTGGGGGAAGTGCAACAAAGGAAATGAGTTCATGTCCCAAGTGGGCACATGCTGTTGTTGTGCCCTTGTGGCTGGCACAGTACCCGATCACTGCAGGACCCAGCTCTGCCTGCATATATTTAGTCCTGCCATACATTTATTCTGCATGTCAAGCTTAATATTAGTTATCATAAACACAATCAGAGAGCGAGGAGCTGAGATGGAGGGCAAAACTTTAAGTAATGAGAACAAATAAAACAATGGCTCAGCTTAATTGTACAATTACCATTAGCCCTTCATTGTAGGACTGGTTATGTTGAAGCATTTGCATATGAGTATTTGTGAATTCATAGTATGTACGTCTGCAAGGATTATATGGACGGACAAAAGTGACAGAATTCAACAAATGAAGGAATAAAAGTAATATTTAAAAACAACTTAAACGAAACAGGAAATACATACACCAAATTAACCTCGAAACCCCATTTCAGGTTTCGAGTCCCAACCTTGGGACCTTTTCTGCTTGTGTCCCCCCTTCTAGAAGTTAAAATCTTCTAGAATTAATTTAGTATTAATACATTTATTTCATAACTCTTACTATGGCTTGACAAATAGACTTGACCCAATAAGCTGGACAGCAGTTGAATTGTAAAACGATCATCTCTTGAAAGGTTGAAATAATTATAGCTGAAAGCCGTTCAATAATATATTTATATTTCTAATATATTATAGAGCACTTTTGACCCTCAATATAATCACTATGTGATACATACTGTACAGCTAAAGGTCATAGCACTGTTTAGATCCTTTGCTAAAGTTGAATAAGAACACATACCCTTAATGGCAAGTACTTCATTTACATACTTAATATAAAAGAGCTATTAACAATACAGACGTCAATCTGTAATAAATCTTTGGAATTAATGCATTAAAGGCTGCATTTAGAAGCCCAGATCCATGTTTAGCTACAGGGTTTGTAAGGTCGCTCAGAGCATTGTGACTGTAAATAAAAGATTCGTTATAGAAATCCAGTTCAGTCAGCATGCGGGAACGTAATAAATGTTAAGTAACACTTATTATTACTGATTTTCAACAATACACAGAGGGAGGCGGATGTTAAGAAGAGACAATGTGTATAAGAATTGAACAGCGCAAAGACAAATTCTAGCAAGGCTTTTAAATTGAGAACACAACTGCAGGCGGAACACTAGTTATTGTCTAAGCACATATAGTAAACCTGATTTAGCTGCAGTTGGTTACATTTAATATTTGTTTTCCACAGGGGGGTTTGTATTTGTGCACGCAGTATGCAATGTAAACATTTATCAAATGAACCAATCAGAGTTGTTATCTTCTGCTTTTCCACAATCCAGAGGGGCCCTGCACTAAAGGTTATGAGGAAGCTACAGGAGCAAAGGCAAAGGTTTCAAATCTCTGACTCCACATTGACGAAATTTACAAGCCTAAACAGTCATGCCTTGTAATTCGCAATTTTATACTAAACTCTAGCTGATGGTAAGACATAAAACAGAGTACATTCTGTGGGATCTCCCTCATTCTGATACTGAAACATAAAACAACTACTATTAGCAACTAAAAGTGTATATTTCTGCCGAGACACCATAGCAGTAGTCCATATGGTAAAACAGATTAAGAAGGTGACGTTTCTAGAACTATGAAATTAGCAAGTAACTAGAATCACTTAAGTTAGTTTCCTGTAGGTTAATGGGTAGTTTCAGTTACTTCCAACTCAAATTGTGCTCAATAGTGCCATATTCGGTTGGTTTTTTTTTTAGTCCGAGCTGTCATGTGATATTTCTGGCTGGATAAACAATTAGCAAAAAACTTGTTATATATCAGTTAGGAATTTACTAATCCAATCCAAAGTGTCAGATTTGGGTCTCGATCACAACGTGTTTAAATGGCAGGTATTGGAGTCACAAAATAAACCAACCGTCACCTTTACACAACCTATTTATCTGTGTACAGGTTACTAAGCTGTATTATAGCAATGCAAATTATTTAATTAAAATAATTAATTTGCCCCCCTCCTTGAACCGCCACCTTAAAGTGGTGGAGGGGTTTGAGTGCTCAAATGATCTTGGAGGCTATGTTGTCCTGGTCTTAAATGCCCCTGGTAGGGTCTCCCATTGCAAACAGGCTCTAGGTGACGGGTCAGACAAAGAGCGGTTCAAGACAAAGGACCACAAAATCAAGGCACGTGACGTCACCCGGTACGGCGGAGCCGGGGTCCCACTCTGGAACTAGGCCTGGGGTCGGGACTTGCTGGAGAGCGCCTGGTGGCTGGGTTGCTCCTCACAGGACCTGACCGGGCCAAGCCCGAACAAGAGACACACGGCCATCCCCCAGTGGGCCCGCCACCTGCAGGGGAAACCATGAGGGACCCGTGGAAAGAGGATTGGGCAGCGGACGAAGGTCGAGACCTTGGCGGCCTGAACTCCGGATGCTTAGGCTGGCTCTAGGGACGTGGAATGTTACCTCGCTGGGGGGGAAGGAGCCTGAGCTTGTGCGGGAGGTCGAGAGATATCGACTAGAAATAGTCGGGCTCACCTCCACGCACAACGTGGGCTCTGGAACCCATCTCCTCGAGAGGAGCTGGACTGGCCCACAGGGAGAGGTGGCGGGCTGGGGTGGGTTTGCTTGTTGCCCCCTAACTTAACCGTCTCGTGTTGGGGTTTACCCCAGTGGATGAGAGGGTCGCATCTCTGCGCTTTTGGGTTGGGGACAGGTCTCTGACTGTCGTTTCAGCCTACGGGCCGAGTGGTAGTGCGGAGTACCCAGCCTTCTTGGCGTCCCTGTCGGGGGTGCTGGATAGTGCCCCTCCCGGGGACTCCATTTTTCTGCTGGGGGACTTCCAACGTCCATGTGGGAAACGACAGTGACACCTGGAGAGCCGTGATTGGGAGGAGTGGCCACCACAATCTGAATCCGAGTAGTGTTTTGTTATTGGACTTCTGTGATAGTCACAGATTGTCTATAATGGACCATGTTCAAGCATAAGGGTGTCCATCAGTGCACTTGACACCAGGACACCCTAGGCAGCAGGTTGATGATTGACTTTGTTGTCGTGTCGTCAGACCTTCGGCCGCATGTTTTGGACACTCGGGTGAAGAGAGGGGCTGAGCTGTCCACTGATCACCACCTGGTGGTGAGTTGGACCCGCTGGAAGAGGAGAAAGCCGGACAGACTTGGCAGGCCCAAGCGCATGGTAGGTGTCTGCATGGGATGTCTGGCAGAGCCCTTGGCCAGGGATGTATTCAATTCCGGGAGAGCTTTGACCAGATCCGGAAAAGGATGGCTTGTCCTCTTCAGGTTGGAGGGGAGTTCCTGCCTCAAGTGGAGGAGTTCAAGTATCTTGGGTTCTTGTTCACGAGTGAGGGGAGAATGGAGCGGGAGATAGACAGAGAGTGGTGCAGCAGTAATGGGGACGCTGTGCCGGTCCGTTGTGGTGAAGAGAGAGCTGAGCCTAAAAGCAAAGCTCTCGATTTTCCGGTCGGTCTACGTTCCTACCCTCACCTATGGCCATGAACTTTGGGTCATGACCGAAAGAATGAGATCCCGGATACAAGCGGCTGAAATGAGCTTCCTCCGTAGGGAGGCCGGACACTCCCTTGGAGATAGGGTGAGGGGCTCGGCCATCTGGGAGGAGCTCGGAGTAGAGTCGCTGCTCCTCCACATCAAGAGGAGCCAGTTGAGGTGGCTCGGGCATCTATATCGGATGCCTCCTGGACGCCTTCCTCGGGAGGTGTTTCAGGCATGTCCCACCGGGAGGAGGCCCAGGGGACACGCTGGAGGGACCTATGTCTCTCAGCTGCCCTGGGAACGCCTTGGGCTCCCCCCGGAGGAGCTGGAGGAGGTGTCAGGGGAGAGGGACGTCTGGGTGTCTCTACTGAGTCTACTGCCCCCGCGACCCGGTCCCAGATGAAGCGGAAGACGATGAGTATGAGTACGAGTAATTAATTTGAGTTTGAACTACAAGTATTATTTGCCCATTACATCGAAGGATACACTGTAATGGCTGCTGCACCTTTAATTTTATCCTATCCCTTTTTTATTTGGGTCTATTGTCATTTTTTCATACAGTAAGAAAATGACAAAAATAAACCTTCCTGTTTATTTGTGTCATGTGACCTGTCAAGCCCTCTTTGCTACCCAGACAAAAGTCTATGTTAGAGAGAGCTGTGTAGAGCCAAGCTAAAACACTAGCCATAAACGTTTAGGACGTTTAAAGCAGTAATCAATTTGAACAAGCTGGAGAACAAATTTCTTCATTTTACTCTCTTTTGTTTTAGTTTTGCCTGCACACGATTACATTGGAATGCACTGAAAATGGCATGAGCCAAATTATCAACAAGTCATTCTAAAACAGAGAGTAAACATACTAGGATTAGCCCAGCGCATACCAAACCACTCCTCATGAAAACATGGTGGTCCTCAGCAGCAAGATGGGAGTTTATTGAAGACTGTAGCAGTATTTGTGAGATCTTGACACACTGAAACAGCACAATATTTCTTGTCAAAGTGAAGTCTGTCTTGTGTAGTTCCATCCTCTTGTTAGCATGACTTCATCAGTTTAAATAAGTCAAAGCTACTATTGTGACCTTTAAAGAAGAATTTTTTTGGGCAATCGGTAGAAAGAATAGACAGTCAGAGAGTAACAAACATGGTATGAAACGTTTGAACAACCAAACTAGCTAACCAAGAGTTGTTAGAGATGTTAATATTGCTTTATTAAGCAACATTAACATCTTTATAGCTAACAGCTATAAAGATGCATAGCTAACAGCTATTCTAATAGTTAACAGCTTTATATTAATTTAAAGCCTGTTTCACACGTTTGAAGTGTATTTGATCACTTCTAGTTAAAAGCCTAAAAAATTTAGAGTGATCAAACCTAACTGAATAGTTCATTATTATAGAGTGGTTAATTAAGTTTTCCGAAAATTTTATTCTATTTGTGAAAACACAAAAATGGAGCATTTTCAATGCTTTTTTGCCATTAGAATCACCTTACAATGAGCCGAGCATAAAAACTGCAGTTTATACATTGCTCAAACACCGACTCGATTATTCTACACTGATTACAAGTTCTTTAAATTGTAATAAGAGAAACCTGTACACCATTTGCAAAAAAATTGATTCTTAGTTTTCCCCCAAAATACGATTAAAATGAAATCTTGTTTTACTGTCTCAGACTTGATACCATGCATAGTCTTGTCTTGTGACCTGCATGTATCTTTACACCCCTAGTGTCAAGTCATATGTTTTTTCAAGAAACATTATAAGTTGTTTAACCTTCTTAACACAGTGCTGGAACGGATTATTAAGTCTGTTATACTGAAATGCTGGCTGGAACAAAACAGAGACTGCAGTATCCTGAACATCGTTGGTGGATGTATTTGGGACACAGAAAACTAGTGTAGACCATCTAAAACTGATGAAATGTGGAATGTTATTTCACTTCAGCCAAAACGTAATGACTTTTGAGTATGGCGGTCGTGGGTGTTGGTATCCTGACTGCAATATTCTTTTAATTTAAAGGACTGCATTTTGATTTTGATTTGTAATTACATTTGAAATAAATTAACTGATTTAATAATTATGAACCAATCAAATGAAATCAGAAATTATCTATAAATGTCATCAACTAGCATTAACATGCCTGCATTCATTTAAAAAACAATAATTACATTAACAGACTGCTTACAATAACATGTAAGCAGTCTGGAATGATCTGTACTTTTTATAATTGTTTCCTACATGTACTAACATATAAATATAAAAGAAATGTTATGTTTGAATGTTGCTATAGCAAAGACACCTATTTTTAAGTGATTGTGATTGCATTTACCACACTATGCATTTATAAACAGCTGTTCAACAAGCATGTTTTACTGTCAGTTTGCTTTCACTCTCACTGACAAGGTTGAGTTAGGCACAGTTACTTGTTGTTAAATATTCATTGTTGCAAAAGCATGGGAGGTACATCTGGCAAGCAGGCAAAGCTTGATGAATAGCGTGTTTTCACCTTCAGGCAAACTGGGAGCCAAATATGTGTGGCAAAGGGACGAAAAGGGGGAGCAGGACTTGGCATCAAGGCATGGAAAGACGAGTTTGTGCCCTTTCAAGTGTATGCATCTGTCTCTGAGCTTTAGAGTGTGTGTGACTGTGTGTATGAGTGTGTGTGTCATTCCTGGTTAACCCTGCTGATGTTAGAGAGCTGGTAATTCCATTCTGTGGCACCTCATTAGGGTTTTCGGGCAGCAGGAGAAGAAATGAAGGAAGAGAGGGACTCAGAGTAACACTGCCCAGTAGCTAAAACATTTTGTTTTAATGTTAAGGGGGCAGTCAAAGGATAATATGGCATGCTATCATTCCTGCAGCACTGCTCCACCAGCCTTACTCTGCTGTCTCATCTTTCCATTTCCCCGAGTCAGTGAGACCTTTGGATCTTTTGCAAACAGAGTCTGCCTCAGTGGAATAAAGCAAACAATTGCAAAGGCAGCACAGACACTGAGATCTCTGTACCAGGGATTCAACGCAACATCAATCAATCAGGGAACAGACACAGTCTGAAAATGGGCGCAAAATTCTCTTCCAAATACCCATTACACCAAAAGCTGTGGGTATTGCACATCAGCACGTTTTAGAAAGAAAGCTTCATTAGCACAACAATGCAGAAACCACGGAGCACAGAGAGCAGCAAGAGATCATACTACATTAGTTTTACTGAGGTTATTTTTAGATTGACAGGACGAGGTAAGGACCAAACTGAAACTCGATCTGAGCATTGATTTACTGCTTTTCAGTGGCAAGTTTGAGGGCACTGCTTTTGAAAAGGGAATGAGATAGAGGGTAATACTCACAGCTGGTGAACACTACAATTATAAAACTTGATCTCAGTGCTGATGAGCATCTGGCCAGTCTCCTTAGAGTTAAGTCGCAGCTCAACACCTGACCAGTCTGTAAGAGAGCAGACAGAATTTCCAAAAGTTATAGTCAATTTAAGATTCCAAGATATGTACATTTGCAACATTAAATGTAAATAAAATTATAATTTTTCTTATTATATCAAAGACTTAGTACTCACATACATATACATACATACATACATACATATATATATATATATACATACATACATATATACATACATATATACATACATACACATACATACATATATACATACATACACATACATACATATATACATACATACACATATATATATATATATATACATATATACATGTATATACATGTATATAATACATACATATACATATACACATGTATACATACATATATATATACACATGTATTACATACTATATAATGATACACATATATACATATATATACATTATATATATAGATATATATATATATATATATCTATATATATATATATATATATATAATATATATCTATATACTATTTTATACATACATACATATAATACAGTATCATACGATATATAATATAGTTCGTATTATCTAGTAATATATATATATATATCATATCTATATGTGTATATATATATGTATTGTATATGTAAATATATATATATATATATATCTATATTATATTACCATATATATATATTAAATATATATATGTATCATAATATGTATGTATATATATATATATATAGCATATACTATATATACATATATATATGTAAATAGTATATGTTATACATATATGTCTGTAATTATAGTCTATATATATATATATATATATATATGATAGATATTATATATTAAGTCTATATATATATATATACATATATATTACATACATGTAATATATATAGTATATTTATTATAATATTATATATTATATATATGATATATATATATTATATATATATATACATGCATATATATACATACATATATATATATATATATAACATATATATATCTCTATTATATATAGTTACATAAAAACATATATATAAATAAATATAGATACACATGCATCAATGAAGGCATCAAAGAAGTGAATGAACACATATGCAATTATGCAGCAAACCAAAAATTGTAAAATAACTTTAAATATGTTATATTTGAGAATCCTTAAAGTAGCCGCCATTTGCTGAAATGACTGAAATATTAACCTCTGGCCGTCTCTCAATGAACGTCTGGAAAGTTCTTTCAAGACTTTTTGGAAAAAAAGGTGACCACCTCATGAAGCTCATCGAGATAATGCCAAGAGATCAAAGCAGTAATCAAAGCAAAGAGTGGCTATTTTGTAAAAATCTAAAATAGAAAAATGTTTAGAGTTATTTTTTATTTTATTTTTTACACTTTTTGTTTACCACATAATTCCATGTGTGGAATTCATAGGTTTGTTGTCTCTGGTGAGAATCTACAGTTTAAATAGTCATGAAAATAAGATCGCGTGCCTCATGGGCATACGATCTGTGCCCACAATGTAAGTGGGCTACATTTCTGAAACGTTGTTCTACTTAAATGATAAATTAGGGAAAACCATTTGAGTTACTAAAAATTATTTTCATCAATAAATAGACAACATATTTGTTTACAATCCACAATTTGAGCCTCATCTTTATTGTTATGGCAGGGATCAAAAAATGTCCTAATATTAGCTTTGAACAAAATATTTTATTATTATTATTTATTATTTTTTTTACAAAATGAAGATAATTTTTCATTGCTCTGATAGCTCGCAATCATTATTATAGGTTTTATAATTATGTGGATGCTTGTATGGGCCTGCATTTCAGATGACATTTATTGTGTGGGGGGCTTCAGTAACCCTCAGTGCTCTGTTCTTTCTACAGCACCTGTTGGGAATCAGGACTTGTTTCACACAAGTCTAAACAGCAGCCTTATGGCACAAGTCTGCACTACACACTGTTCTCTAAGGACCTGAAAAGAAGATATGAAGGTCTTCTTCGTATCTCCTATCTGAGGTTTTTCTTTAGTAGAAAAGAGGGCCAGTTATTTTCTTTAATGAGTGCAGTGTCCTCACAGTTTTTCACTGACTTCTCTGTCAGCCCTCCTTTAGAGAATCTCACTCTAATTTCAGCTCTTTCCTTTATTAAGCATTCCTCTGCTCCGTTTTGGTTTTATTTCCTGTTCCTCTACTCTCGTCACATTTCCCCTCAGGTCATTGCCGCTGCACAATCAGTGTTGTCATGCAGCGTCTGGAAAGACTCGCTAAAGGGACAGAAGATGGAGTGCGTCCCCATGGGAATGGATGGAGTGGGGAAAGTGTAGGCGTAAACAGTCGAATGGATAGCTGGGTGGATGACATTTACCTGAGGGAGAACACTTATATTAGAGCCCGATGCAGCGTCTCCACTGGGACCTCGGGGCAAACAGGGCTGTCATTTACTCAAAGGAGAGGGAGGAGCGGGATCACCAAACCACTTCTAACACACAGTGATTTCCACAATCTGATTATGATCTATTATTCAGTGTGTTTACATTTTCACACTGTAGCTCTCTTGTCTTGAAAATCTGAATTTTACTGTCGAATAACAGGTTTTAATATTCATACTGTTTATTTCTCCATCCTATAACTTGTTGGAGCTCCTGGAATTAAAAGTATTTTATATGTTAATGATGTTCTTGGAATACCTAAAAAAAACCAGGAGACTCCTATGCTAAGAACAGAAGTTATAGTTATATCTTGTTCAAAGCTAAAAAGCTTTCCTTTTCATTTCATACTTAATGATAATTCATGCTACATTACAACAGTTTTGTTTCTCTGTCATTGCCTTTAACTGTGCTGTGAACGAAACTTTTCGTTAGTCTATCCACGTTTGTTAAATGAGATGGTACTCATTTAAACACCTGCAGGGTTGAGGGTCTTTTTCTAGCATACTTCTCAACAAGACATCTTATCCTTAATCCATGGTTGCTTGTTAGAATAAGAAGCCACAAGTTCAGGCTAAAGTTCTGGATCCCTACATATTTATCTGCTTAGTGTGCAGATGGACAATCAATGCACAGCTAAATAAATGACAAGCATGGAAATGAAAGAAAATTGAGAGAAGAGTGACATTTACTACATTAATCAAATCAGAGCACTATTTTGCTTGCCCAATCCACCCCAAACCGCTGAAAGGTTTAAAATGATTATTACTAATTATTAAGGATGTTGTTAGGAACAGAACAACATCCATACTGGCACCCAATTTGTCCAAACTGCCGTCCAAGCAGCCATCTTTGAGAAGAACTGGAAAAAAAACATTTGACTCATAGTGAACTAACAGCAGTAATGATCAGTTTTAGTTTTTATAAGGAAATAGTTCTTCATCCTACAGTACAGGGACTCTGCCTGAGCCCTAAGGCTTTGATATTTATAATATGTACTGACAGTTGAAGAAATTTTCAAATTCCAATAGACTTGACAGGACTCCAGGATATTGGCAGTTTTAGCCAATTTTAGGTATTTTAATTTAGAATTAATATCACCGCTGTTGGTGATGTTATTATTATTATTACCAATAACATAAGTGCAAATAGTATAGTCAACATGAAGGGAGATTATTTATTTTGAGCAATAAATGAGTAATTAAATAAATAATGTTTTTATATCCACCTTGGTCAGTCGGTATGAGCGGGACATCCTTCGCAGCAGGAGATACACAGAGTATCTGGTTGCCGTTTACTTGCCCCTCAATCTCTGTTAAGTTGCCAAAGGAGCAGGTGATGCCAACAGAAAGGTCTGGGACATCGTTCACCTTCACCAGTAGCTGCACATGGGACAGAGAAACAGCTCATTCCTTGGTAAACAATCTGCATACAGCATGTTGGACACTGATTGACACTGATTAACACAGGTGATATGATAGGTCAAAGGACAAGAAGGTCTGGGCAGAAATGCTGAAGAAACGTAGCAGCTTGAGAGCAACAGTGTAAGCTTCTAAAAGAAGGATAAAAGACACAGTGTTGCTGGCAAAGCTGCCAATCTGCTTTGCCAAATATTGTTTCAGGGCTGGAACAAACCATAGAAAACAAGACTGTATTTACATCCTACATCCTCATTTGCCTGCAGAAGACACTATTTCAGACTTTCACACTGATATTACGAAATACATAAAGAAAACTAAAGAAACAAAAGACAAACTTGTGGCTGTAAATTAATTTTTTATAATTCTTTCTAACTTTTTATTGTAAACCCCTTGAGTTTATGAGTTGAAAGAGAAAAAAGAAATAAAGCATGAGAATACTGTTTTAGGTAAATATAAAATAAAGCTTGCGCATGCATATGCACATACATGTATTTGAAGTCCTCCTCTGGAGAGCAGTGACACTGAGGCCGGACTTTTCAGCAGTACTTTCTATAAATAAATGCATTCAGCAGAGGGTGTGTGATCTGGCTCTCCAGCCAAGAGAGGCAGTGTGAATAATTATCACCGTAGCATTTCATGGCCTCATTTTATTAGGTGTTATTTTTGGGCCATAGCTCTTGAAGTTTTCTATTGTTTTATCTGCGTCTTACTAAACACCGCGGGGTTGGTGGGATGGGTGAGGCAGCTGAGCAGCTTAACTGCAGGTCTTCTGATAAAAACTGCCTCGGCAGTGGATGGCACTGCTTCTCTCGTTAACTGCCTTGCTTCTACGCCCATTAAGAGGAGGGATGATTTCTCTTTTTCTGCTGAGGACCTCTCATCTTCCCCCTGTTTTACTTTGTCCATGTTTGTGTTGCTTCGCTGTGAGGTGTCAGAGAGATCCTTGATTACAGCAGTCACAGCAATCAATGTCTTTTGTTCAATTTCAGATTTCCCGAGCAACCTCTTACATTAATCAGCTCTCATCATTGTCATGTTACTAGAAAAATATGCAGATAAACACAAAAAAATCGCTTATGCACACATTTACACACAAAGTAATAGAAAATAAGCATGTCTCAGAGTGTTAGGCTATTGCTCTTTTTGTTCTCATGCCTTGCCTGATGATACTGTTGGTGGGTGTTTGTGCAGCTTGGCAGCAACTGACATAATTGGTGGCAGATTTTTAACTAACATAATTTGATTTCTTTTCTCCCCACTGCTTCTGTGTCTATCCTGATACCCATATGAGGAGTTTGTGTTGTCATGGAGATGGCTGTTTGGGACCACAGCCATGGTTACAACATGAAAGTCCGGTAGAACATTTCTGGAACTTTCAAAATAAATCGCATTAACCCACTTCCAGCACAGCCAGGAAAAGGGGGCAAGCGGACTTCCCGAGCCGCCCCCACCCCACAGCTACGGAGGTTAGCTGGAGCTAACCCTTTGTTCACAGTGCTTCACAGAGCTTTCTTCAAACTTCGTCGTCGCCTGGACAACTTCTCCTCAGCACGGTTCATACGAGGTTAGGGGTTTGGGCAGAGAGAAGTGATTTAGGATGAAATGATCTAAATGTTTTTCATTTTATGACGTTTGGTTTTGTTTGTGAGAAACTCAGCTATCTTAGTGCTAGAAGGCTATCTGCAGCACACGTGCTCAGTTTTGTGTTCTGTGTTGTGTTTTTAAAGTTAAGACAAAGTTTATTTAAAGGGTGATTTTAACACAGAAGATCGATCATAACGTGCTGTTCGCGCTTGTGCATTTTAACCCTGTTATTAACGGTATTTTAAAGGTGTGTGTTTGATTCGGGTGCTAAGCTATCAGCGTCTTTTGTTAGCTTTAACTGCTAACAGCTAAGAACACATGCTTGCTGCTAAAGATCATCTACCCAGAAAGGTTGTTAGTTTTCAATCCAGTAAATAACATATCCTTAACATTATTTTACTAAACTTGACAACTAAGTAAACACCATTAAGCCCCATTTCTCCAGAAAGATTTGGCTCTTTTCCAAAATATTTCCTTAAATATTTTACCATTTCCTTAATAATATATCTTTAAATATTATTTTAATAAATAAAGGCAGCTAATGAGACACTGTTGAGAATTAGTCATCCAGAAGATTGGTTTTATTCAGCAGATCATTCTTTAAAACATTATTTTATTAAAATAATATTTTATCTGATCTTGCATTGTGAATGGTTGTCTAAAGGTTTGCTAAATATTGCCTAAGTTGGTTCCAAGACTAACTTAACTTCATTTCCAGATTCTTCAAGATAATCTTTGGTTCTCAAACATAAATAACATTGCATGGTAATGTTGCATCACTCTTTTGGTCATAGTTTTCAACCATCTTTAATCAACTTGTTTATATTGTACATAGCCCATCAGTCTTCCTTATTCTTAATTCTGCTTGGTAGTTTAGTTGGATTGTTTTAGCATAGTTAAGTTTGTTGATTGAAATATGTTGGACTTATTTTTGTTAATAAATTCTTGTATTTTAAGAAATTGTGTGAATTCATTCCATGTGTGTGCAGAGTTTTGCTGTTCAATAATGTCAGAGCTTGGCTCACACCTTTTGATTTTGTCCTATTATCACCGCCTTACTGGCCTGGTATTCACAGGACAACCCTTAACAGACTGAAATATTATTTGATAGAATATTAAAGCATTAATATTAAATATTAAATAATATATTCATAGTCACAACACATGATAGCATCACACAACTGCTGCAGATTTCTTGGCTGCACATCCCTAATGCTAATTTCCCTGTTCCACCCCTCAGCAAAGGTCATATGCTGGGTTGATACCTAGTGACTGTGGGGGCCACTGCAGTACAAGGAGTTAGCATGTTAGGTAGCATGTTGAAAAATCTATTTAAGATGATTTGAGTTTTGTGTCATGTTGCCTTGTCCTGCTGGAAGATGCCATCAGGAAATGTGGTTAAAGAGTGGTGGGCATGGACAGCAAGAACACTCTTGAAGGGAGTGTGTTTAAATTAGGCTCAAATGGTACAAAGGAATCCTAAGTATATCATAAAAATATCTCCCACACCCTTCCACCATTTCCCCAAGGTGTTTTTAGGACAGAAGGAAAATATAGTTCCTTCTAGTATCACCTGGGTATTGCAGGTACAGGTTCTTCTACCAGTGTGACTTGCTCAGAAAACATCCAAAGGGAGGTGTCCATGAAGCATTCTGCTCAGACGCCCAAACCACGTTAAATGACTCCTTTCGATGTGGAGAAGCAGTGGCTCTACTCTGTGGGCCCCACTGATGATAGAGTTACTCACCCAATATCTTAGGATATTAAAACAATTTACCTTATAAAGTGACTGGTGAGTGTCTGCTGTCAATATGGAAAATGTCATATTGGTTAATCCATCTCCCACTCCAGTTTGCCATCACTTGCAAAAAAGAAACCAAGATACTTGAACTCCTCTGCTTGAGGCATTGACTGAATCCTTGACTTGGAGGGTCCAATCAGTCCTTTTATTCTAGCCTTGCTTTGGGAAATATTTATAGATATGTGATTGTCATTAAATTACTTCGGCAAGTCAGTTCCTCAGATTTTTATAAAGCAAAATTGCAAACTGAATACAGAAATGAAAGTGTCTGTAAATATTTAGTTTTTGTTTTTTAAGAGCAGTTATTCATCTTAATGTTTCACATTTATGAATGTAACAAACATGAAAAAAGCAGAACTGATTTAAAGCTCTTGAATTTAAATTGCATCTGCCATGCATTACCATTAAGGATAAAAAATACCCAAGCTTTAGTTTAGTAATAAAGTTATATTATTGGTAGTAAACTTTTATACACAAGACAGGAGCCAAGACAGGCAACAACCTTTAATTTTTAATGTTTATTTTTTTTAACGTGTCTTGTCACAGTGTTTCAGGCATATCATATAGACCAGATCATTGCCTGTAAGTGACAGGGCAGCATTGCCCTACAAAATGGATATCTCAAGACAGTACCCTAACTGCATGATTAACTTTAATAATTCCAGATTCAGTCCAGCATCAAAGTCAGCAGGCCACATTGATGTTATAGTTACCTGGATTTGAATGACCTTCAGCCATTCAACCAGCAGAAAGTATATTGTGACTGAGATATCTCGGCAGTATAGGATTGTGGCAGGAGATGCAGGAAAATTAGCACTCTTGTTAATAAAAAAGAGAATACAGCAAGAGCCTGCCACGTACTGATTGAAATTGGCTATAGTGCATTTGGATAGATTTCTGAGTGGCTGCACTGTAAAATAAAGTTTGGCTTGTATTATTTCAGGTATTAGAAATTTTTCATGTCGTAAGTCTATACTTAAAATAGACGGATGGACAGACAGAGAGAAACTGATGACAAGAAAGTCTGCAGGAAAAGAAAAAAAAATCTATTCTATTAACTTTTATCAGCTCCAGATGCTAGTGCATGGTGGAGGAAACTGAACAGGATTGTTAGTCTTGATTTTAACTTGCACACATTCTGATGACATTAAAGACCACAAGAATTATAAATCTAAGCTACATAACTCCAACTACATAACTGTGATCATTTAACTGATTTACTTAGAAACGTGTTCACACATAGCAATCTGTTACCACTTTTCTTCCCAGTTTTCTGCTGTAGCATTTCTTGGGTTTGTTCAGTAATATAGTTAGACTATGGGTTATGAAGTGCTAAGAGTTGGTCCATTTTGGAAGGCTCTGCTGGATAGTGCCTGAAGACCTAGAAACGGCTTGCCAAGGTGGTAGCAAGCATCATAAGAGAACTTATCTTCTATCAGGTGGCCGGGGTAAGGGAGCCAGATGACACAGATACCAAGGCTATATTAAAGTATTATTGAACAAAGTGCCAAAATTGCCAGTTTTACAGCAACTTGCAAGCTTGGATAAGAAGTGCTAAGACAATTTTAGAAATTTTAAGAACGCATACAATGCAGCAACTCTTAGAAAAAAGCTTCCCAAGTCCACAGATATTTTACATTTTCTAATGTCCCAAAGCTACTGTAAGCAAATCAATCTGTAAACAGTGAGCAGAAAATGACCCTTTGACAGTGTGGGTTTAAAAAGCCAAAGTTTGTATCAGACTTCTTATAAAAGATGAAGAGTGTTCTCCACAACTTTTGCTGGTGATCTCTGGCCGATTTGACTCAATCCATGTAGAAATAATGTACTGTACTCTTCTGCACCCTGGCAACTTTCCCGCCTACACACTCTCCCAAACAAACATGTCTTGGCACAAATATTGACTGCTCCAAAACAAATGAACATATGCATGCCTAAAACACCCACGTGTAGCTCTATCTGTTGTTTATGCATCAGCCACAATCAGTACCAAGTAAACTGCTCGGTGGGTTGATTCAAACCTTTCTGCCTCTTTTACATTCACTGTTTCAGGTACATCTTTTTTGTGCACACTGTAGAGGAACATGTGAGTAAACTTACAGGCACACTAGTCTCTGACACTGCAATGCTGTCAGGATAGATGGTGGCCTTTACACACTGGTTGAGAGACGCAGCAAAACGATACGGCTCATCTGCACGCTCACACCAATTCCTCTGGGAGCATCTGGATGGGAAAAAGGAACAGCAGTCAAAGAAAGATTAATAGTGGTTTTGACAGAAAAAAAGTGAAACTTATGTAAAAATAAATTTCACATTACCTAAAATATTGACTCAAGGGGGTGAATACAAATGCACCACACACATTTTCAGATTTCTATTTGTAAAAAAGTTTTTTTTGTTTTCCCTCCACTTTACAATTATACTTTAAATTTTGTTGGTCTATCACATAAAATCCTAGTAAAATACACTGAAGTTTATGGCTTGTAACGTGACAAAATGTGACAAAATTTCAGCAGTAACAATAGCTTTGCTTAGTTTTGCAATCCATAGAAACGTTATAATGCTCTTTGCACCAAGACCTGGTCCATCAATCATAGAATAACTTTTCAGACTTAAGTAGTCCAAATTTAAATGTGCTTTCTCTTTCGTAAGAGATCCTAATGGCCAGACAGGGTATCAAGTAGCAAACGACACAGCTACATCCCTCATTAAAACTCTTCCTCCTTCTACCCATTAAAACTGAGTGCTCCTTCCACACCGTTACACCAAAGGCTCTCAATTGTCAACCAACCCGGCAGTGTATGCGTTTGGCTAACTGGGTGACTGGTCACAGCAGCTTTAATTGGACCCTGATAGGTCAGTCGTTGTCGATGGTGCTAATGTACTTCTGCACGTGTGCGAGTGTGTGTGCGATGGCGTGTGTTAGGGCTCGTATCATGCTCCTTAACCACACAGCTTCACATAGACAGACTAAGCTACATCTTCATCCCAAGCCTCTGTGTGTAATTATGTTGTCAGGAGTTGAAGTAGACTCAGGCACAGCAAAGCTCACACATAAACGCACACACAAAGTCATGCACATGGATAAATACTCATGCAGAGTATTCCTTCGGGAAACATGTAGAGATGATTACTTGGTTTCTTCTTTCCATTCTTATGTAATTGATTTTTTTGCCTTTAAACATGACTTAATTTAAAGTTCTCTCTCCTGTTCAGTGCACACGTTGACTCCATCTCTGCTGTTTTTAACTCCTGTCTCTGTCACGATTATCAGCTTACGTCTTTCACTTTCTCTTGGTCTTTCACAAGTTGAAGTTAGTATACTTTTTCTTAAGTAAGGTGTTACTCTGCCTGCAACACGGTGCTTTCTTTTTTTTTACATCCACTGAAGCAGCAGAAAATGATACTTAATGCGCTTTCAGGTGTGGGCTGCGGCACAATGTTTTATGCATGTCTCCAAGGCTGTATGGGTACAGATGCAAAACCTGGCCTGTTATTAAGGCACAAAAGGCTCTGCATTGATTTTCCACAATGTGAGATTTTTTTTCTAAAAAAAAATAATTTCAGTGGGGTGAAGTAAGATGAGAACGGAGCGATAGGGGTGAGGCAGCGGGGGTGGGAGACGTGCAGGATAGCTGCTGTTGCCATGGTTTCTGGAGACGGTCATTATCTTTGTGTAGTTAGAAGCTGACCCCTTTGCCTCCCTCATTAGCTGAAGTGTGTGCCACAGCGTGTTGACGACAGTCCTGCCTTCCTCATATCCCCCCCCGATGACCCCCTCCACTCCACCAACCCTGGTACAATCTATTATCTTCCTGTCTGGGTCTGGACTGTCACTCCGTTTTCTCACTGATGCTCAGTGTTTCATCACTGCATTTCACACGTGTGCTCAAACACACACTGTCACATCTCTACACAGACAGTGCACATACATCCACTTTACCCAGTCTGTTCCATGTAATAAGCAGTAAATGTTTTTCTATCCCTGTAGTAAAAACTAGAGGCTTTTGACCTTGATGTTGTTCTATCAAAGCACTGTCCATGGTACTGAAGTAGCTGCGTCCATGGAGATATGTACAGTGCCTTGAAAAAGTATTCGTGTCCCTTGAATGTTTTTCATGTTGGCAAAAAACAAACATTTTGCTCTCCAACCTTTGTGTACCATGTTCCCCATTTGGCTAGTTGTAAACTCCTAAAGGGACCTCTTTTTTTCAACAAAACCTTATTTTTGACAGTCTTCTACAACCACCAGATTGTTTGACAATTAACAGATTCTCCCACACCTGAGCTGTGGATCCCTACAGCTCCTCTAGAGTTAGCATAGGCCCTTTGGTTGCTTATTTAATTAATGCTCTGCTTACCAGGCTGTTCAGTTTATATTGATGACCATGAGTTGTTAGGATTGCAGTTGTGCCATACTCTCATTAATTTTCACATTAAGAACTGAGCAGTGAGAAACCTGCTTTTAACTTCTCCACTATCTTTATCACACCCCTGTCTACTGTGTTCTTGGTCTTCATGATATTTGTCCACCAATGGTCTCTGAAAAACCTCTGAGACCTAACTAGGACCAATAACTGTGACCAATTGCAACTATTGTACTTGACCTGGAATCTGTATGATTCAAATGAATTTACAATTTTTTTGTAAAGTGCCTTGAGACGATACGGGTTGTGAATTGGTGCTATATAAAAAAAAAAAAACATAGAATTGAGAAAAGAAATAGAAGGAAGAAAAGACTTGAGGAAGAAATCAAGAAAAGTAAAGATCAAAGGAATGTGAGGAAGGGATAGGAAGAAGAAAGAGAGGAAGAAATATAAGCAATGAAGTAAGAAAGAAAGGTCAGAATCAAACGGAAGAATGAACAAGAAAGAAGGAATGTAATGAAGGAAGGAATTAAGGGAAAAAAGGAACCAAAGGAAGGTAGGCAAAGAGGACAGGGGTGAAAAGCAGGTAGAAATTATGAATACAGACAAAGACAGAAGGACAACACAACAAGGCCACAATCAATTCACATCATCTCGAATAGCTTATTGTGAGTACTGTAGTGTAAACGGAGTCTTCCTATATATAGAGATACACTAAGCTGTTTATTCATTTACAAGGTTTATGCAGGCCAGGAGTCCCGGAGTCCTTTAAAGGGGAGGGTTCAAGAAAAAAGAAAAAAAAAGAAAAATAACCTAGAGAGCTGGTGCTCTGCGCTCTGCATCCCACCACTGGCTGTCTTGTGTAAGAAGAGACATGGAAAGGGCAAAGGAAAGAGAGTCAGCAGCATAGGAGTGGAAGCCTCCTAAAAGAACAGCAGTGTGTAGCATATCCAAACACACACTGGACATTTACAGTCTTTAACTGTGTTTTATGTCACCTAACCACATGTACTGTACATACTGCTGCAGAGTACCAGCTCTACGTGCGAGAAATCTATAGAAATATTGATGGAACTGCATGTTTGTGATCAATATCTCATTAGGCTCCATTGGTAAGATGGATGTGGCCTCCCTCTGTCTGCTAACTCGAGGCTTTAGCTGATGAGGTGGCCATTAGATACACAGCCCCACATTTACAATGGACTGAAGCAACCATTTTCACTGCTGGTCTAATTGTTGTTGCCACTGCTAAATTAGAGGGTATGTTATATTTGACATAATTTGTACTGTAGCACTGTGATCAACATATTGCTTGAAATACATTCATAATCAAGAAAAACAAGCTGCAGGAAAGAAATAAAATGCAAGCATAAAAACTTTAATCAAAATTAAATAGCAATTCATTAATAAGCATACTGCTTCATCACAACTTGCCTTTCATCTTATATATATTAAAAAAACACACTTGTACATACTGCTCATTGTCTTTATTTATTTAAGTGTTTTCCACGTTGTGGCTGTTGTTTGGATTAATGTTGATATACGATGTAAGCGATAGAAACCGAATGCAAATGTCTTGTTTGTGCACACAATCTTGGCCAATAAAGTTGATTCTGATTTATTTTCCATGTGTTTAATGCATAGTCGAGCCATTCATGGTGTGCAGAGATGGCCATGTGCATTTTTTTTAACCTAACCACATATAATCACTTGCAATAGATAAAGTGTTCCATATGCAGCCAAGAACCTAAATAAAATCTTTTTGTTTTGTTGATCCAACAAGTTCTCATCTTCAATGTAATCTTGTAATCTTAGTCAACAACAGCTTGGAGCAAAAGCCATGAAGAGCTGTTAAGCTAATTAAAATAATGGAATAAGACCAGTGATATGGCTTTGGCAAGTCCTGCAGATAACCTGGTGGAGAAGTCTGCTCTCTCTGTCAGTTCAGCCATCATTTTTTGAAGCATCTGGTTTAGATCTCTAGCTAGATTTTGGTGTTATGTTTTGTGCGGTTCCCTTCTATCCCGTTAGTGTTAGCAATGTCATTTATAGGGTTTTGCATCTAGGACAATCTGGGCTAAACATACATATGAACTGCACACTGCACATTTTATTTGTGAAAAACAACAATAATGTTTTTGTTTTCTTTTAGTCACAATTATTTTCTGCTTTCTCTAAAGCCCAAATAAAACAGACGGATGTTTGTAGTTATTAGAGGATAATGTTGAAAAGGTTAGGTGTAGCAATACTTTTACAAGGCAATGTATAAAAGTTAAAGAGACAAACACTGTTAAAATATATTAAACATGTTTTCCATGTGATTGGAGTATACAGCCTTCAATGATCTTTATAATGTGCCTGCAGCACCAACACAGTCTGAGCATTCATTGCATAGCTCTGTTAAAAGAGGGTACAGTTCTGCACTATGACACAGCATCCTTCAAATGCTGATTCATTCTGGGCAGTTGTATAAATCCAAGCATCTTGGCATGCAGACTGCTTATACAAACATATTTTTTATGCGTACTGTCACGGCCTTTCAGGCATACCATTTAGAGCAGATGGTTGCCTACATGTGCCAGGGCAGTTTTGCTTTACAAAAAGGATATCTTCAGAAAGTATCAAAATTGAGTGATTAACTTTATTAATTTCAGATTACATCCAGCACCACAGTATGCAGGCCGAATTGATGATATAGTAACCTATGTTTGTATGACCTTCAACCATTTCAGTAATTGTGTGTTGGTGCGTGGGTGTTTGTATGCATGGGTATGTGGGTGAGCTTATGTATGGAAATAGGTGTGCTTGTGTTGAGTGGGTGTGTGTGAGCGCAAGTTTGTCACCTGGAAGTGTACATTTGTAAGTGTGTCGGGAGCCATAGGTCACCAGACGGGACCGGGACGTGGCCTGAGCAACCACACAAACACCCCACCAAGGTGGGTAGCCCCCTACCGGGCCCCATCAGAGACCTCTAGCCCATCCCTGCACCCCCAGTCCTTGCAGAGCCAGCACAGGCCCCATGGAAAGAGCCAGTGGATGACTCTGTCCCCCCCGGAGCACAGCCCCCCTCCGTGGTGTTTGTTTGTGTCTGTGGTAATGTGTGGTGCTGTGATGAATGCAGATGTGTATGTCCACAGTGCATTAAAATTAGGGTTATGGTTGGGGTGAGCAAGAACCCACTGTTTGTTGACAATAGAGTCTAACCAACCCCAAAGGGGGGTCAGAGATCCCTCAGAGATTCACAAATACACCACAAGCAAGCCCCACAGAGAATAGAAGCCCCCCCCCCCCCCCCCCCAAAGGGAGCAGTTTAGGAGAACCCGGGCGCCAGGAAAAGCAAGCACACTGCCGGCAGTCCAGGACCCAGACACCTACCTAAGCCTCCAGGACCCTACTGTCCACTCGGACATACCCAAATCCCTCTACAAACATCTGTGAAAGAAGGGAATCGCTCTCAGGAACTCAGTGAATTCTTGCGTAGTACCATAAGATGCCACTTGTCCAATGAGTCCAGTTGTGACATTTCTTTGCTACAAAATATTCCAGAGTCAGCTATTTGTGCTTTCTGCACAGTCTATAGCGACAGACCTCCAAACTCCGTGTGGCTTTTAGAATAGCTCAGGAACAGTGTGCATTGACCTTTTTCCAAAGGGGTTTCTGTGGATAAGCAGCTTCATCCAAGCCTTACATCAAGTGAAATGCAAAGCATTGGATGCAGTGGTGTAAAGCAAGCCAACACTGGACTCTAGAACAGTAGACATATGTTCAGTAGAGGAACAAATCATGGCTCTCTGGCAATCCAATGAGTGACTCTGGGGTTGTCAGTTGCCAGGAGAATGCCACTTGCCTCAACGCACTGTGTCAAGTATAAAGTTTGGTGCAGAGAGGATTATGATGACAGAGTGGAGACTGTGAGCCAGCCCTTCTCATCCAACATCAATGTGTGGCTTACAACAAGCATTTTGGAAGAACAGTCAAATATTTCCATAAAGACCATCTAAAATGTTGTATAAAGCCTTTCTGGAAGAACTGAAACTGTTACAACTGCAAAGGGTGGGCTGATATCATATTAAACCCTATGCATTAAAAATGGGATATCACCCAAGTTCAAAAGTGGGTTTGACTGTGTGTGTGTGTGAGAGTGTGTGAGTGTGTGCGCACGCATGTGTGTTTGTGAAGGCAGATGGGTTCAAATCTTTGGGCAAAATAGTCTATATGATGAACATAATTTCTTCTAACACAAAAAATCATCATGCACTTGTTTGCATTTGGTAGAACCTGGTCTGCTGCTATCCTTTGACCTTGCCGATGAAGCCCTTTTGGACTGAAGTCAGACTTGCTGCTAATCCTGACAAATCTCAACAAAGCTAGTCATACTGTCTCGTGTTATGGGAGCAAGTGAAGAGGATGGAGACAGAACAGAGATGTGGGACAATCTGAGATAGAAAAGCTTCTTTTGGCCATGATTAGACAGCTAATCCAATACTGACGAAATGCAGGCTGAGGGAGAAAAAAAAGGGGGTGGGTAGGGAGCATCAGCATAAGTCCATGTTTTTTGGACAGCGGTCAGATGGAGGCTGAACTAACCATTCACGGGACTGAGGCTGAAGAGTGCTCAAGATGATGAGCTCCCTTTGAGCTGCAATCAAAATGCAGCGCCGTTTTGTGGGCCGATGAGTGTGCAGCATCAAACACCCTCTCCCTTCTCTCACATTCTTTTCTCCTCATTCTTATCCCAGACCCAACACCCCCCACCCCTTCTGCCATCTCATTCTTCTAGCATTCAGAGGATGCCTAGCAGCTGCTGGTAATTAAAGGACTTTGGGAGGCTCAAACCGCACTGGATTAAAATAGAATGACAGAGAAAACTGAGAGGCCAGTTCTTGGTCAGCTACCCCAAATTCTCCCCTCCTCATCATCTCAAATAAAACTAATGTCCTTCCATGTTTCTAATTAGCAACCTCACAATGCTGCATTTCAATGAACATGCACACAGATAAAGAAGAAAGAGATGCAGGACACAACAAGGTTTGGAGGAATAGAGGATGGATATTGTGGATGGCAGCTGCGGGAGGAGAGAGGAAAAGAGGAGGGTGATCAAAGAGAGGGGCATTTATGTGTGGTAAGCCAACCATCTCTGGAGCGTCAGAGAGCCAATTCCAGAGGGGAGAGAGAGACCTAAATGGAAACTGCACTGAGCTGAGAGGGTATAAGATAGTTGGCATAGCTTAGAACGTAGTGTTTCGCAAAGGGGCTTGGAGGGAGGTGGAAGAATTGGAGAAACAGAGAAGGATAATTTTATAAAATCAGCAATGGCTTTAAGTTGGTGTGAGGATGGGGGTGGGGTGGGGGTGGGGGTGGGGGGGTGTTGGGGGGGTTGCAGTGATCACAGCTGTGGATAGCACAACGGCTGGGAAGAAGTGTAATTTTGGGTTAGTGGGATGTCAGGAGCTCTTCACAAGAAGGATGCAGCTGCTTTTTTTCTCCTGGCAGTCTTTGACAGAAATGTCCTATAGTTTTATTGCACATTCATGCAGCCTTTATGGTTATTAACACTATTTCAAAAAACTCATTCAATATATTTGTTGCCACTCACTCCAAAAACTACTTTTGTTGGAAAATATTGCCACAGAGATGATTGCAGTAAGAAATGCTAGTCACTTGAAAACAACTTTATGTCATCAAAATGAAATCTCATCATAGGAAAATTGACTCTTTCTTACAAAAGAAAATTCCTGGACCAAAGGAAAAGAAAGTACATATTTCATTTGGATCTTCTTTGGGAAGTGGATTTGTATGGAGTGCCGTAGGGAAGTCCATGTCTTACTTGAGTCAGACTGATCTAATCTTGTTGAGAAATTTGGAACAAGGTTAATAACTCTTTAGAACAGGGGCAAGAGAATATGTCAAGCATTTCCAGTCAGATTCCTTCTCTGATAAAAAAGGTAACTATTGCAGGAAATATACTAATGGCTTATCATATCTAAAAAGCACCTCAATTCAAAAATACGTCATTATTCCTTCAAACCTTTACAGAGGTATCTATACATGCTAAACATCAAGTTAATTTATCCATAGGATTAGCAATACCCAGTTGTTACATACCATTTTAGTTCCTATAGATACAAGATTTAATTGAGTTTTTCATAAACAACTTCTGAATTGAAGACAGCTTTTGATAAAGAAATAGCATAGTGTAACAGCCTTAAACAACAGTTTTAAGAAATTTATGAGAAGCTGTTTAATACCAGCCTGGTCTTTTGAGGGACAAGCCAGAGTCAGGAGTGGACCACCATATGTCCCAGTGGATACTGGACTACCTCTGGCTGCCAACAGTATGTAAGGACACAGGGCTGTATCTTTGACAGGTCTGCAGTATGTAATTGTGCTGGTACGGTTCCTCTTCACCCTCTACACGGCAGATTTCTCCATCAACTCCCCAGGCTGCTATATAAAAACGTTCTCCGATGACTCTGACATAGTTGGTCTTATCACAGGTCGACACAGAGTACAGACAGTGGACACAGGACTTCGTGGACTGGTGCCATCGTAATCACCTCCTGATCAACACAGGGAAAACTAAGGAGCTGATGGTGGATCTCCACAGTCGCAGACCTATCACACTGACAGCGGGAAACATCCAGCGAACTGATGCTGAGACACTGAACTCTTACAAGTACCTAGGTAATTGATAACAAGATGGTGCCGACGATGGCAGCCTCGGAGCTTCGCTCTCTCCTTGTTTTTGTAGTTTGTGTGTTTATATGTTTTTCGAGCCACAGTACTGTGGTCTCGGGCCACAATTCGGTGGTCTCATTCAGTAGAGTGGAACTTCTCAACATCAGAGAGTCCTCTCTTGGGATTTTTTCACCATCTTTCATCCATCCGAGGTTCACTGAGCTTCTGGCAAGCGGAGCGGCGGCACTATACGGGATACTGCGCCGGAGGCGTCGGAGGGGAAAGCGAGCTGGCGCCCTGGTAAAGCTCCGCAAAAGAGGACTTCGCACACCACTGCCTTCAATACATCTGGCAAATGTCCGCTCTCTAAGCAACAAGATGGACGAGCTACTTCTTCTCACCGGTAAAAACTCGGACCTCCGCAAGATCAGCGGTCTCTGCTTCACCGAGACATGGCTGAGTGACAACATCCCGGACCGCGCACTGCTGATACCGGACTTCCAGCTGTTCAGAGCGGATCGCAGCGCGGAGCTATCAGGGAAGAAGCGAGGAGGCGGAATCTGCTTTTATATAAACGAAGGTTGGTGCAGAGACATAAAAGTGCTGCTCTGTAGCCAAGAGAAGCTACAGTGAGAAGCTGAAAAACAGCCTTTCTACTGGTGACACTTCGGCTGTATGGACTGGTCTGAGAAACCTGACTGCCTACAGAAGCCCCACCACCCTTCCTGAACAAAGTCCTCGCCTGGCCAACCGTCTGAATGGCTTCTACTGCAGACATGACAAGAAGCCATTCACACCTCAAACCAACTCCTCCACATCCCATTCAGGAACAGGTTCGACCAGCAAAGCAACCAACCCCTACCTTCAGATCCTCTGGCTGCACTAAAGATCTCTGAGGATGATGTAAACAGGCTCTTTCAGCGCATGAAAACAAAAGAAAGCTGGAGGACCTGATAACGTCTCCCCATCATGCCTGAAAGCCTGTGCAAATCAACTCGCTCCAATCTTCACCCGGATCTTCAACAAGTCACTGGAGAAGTGTGAGGTCCCTCCTGCTTCAAACGATCCACCATCATCCCAGTGCCCAAGAAACCCACCATCCTAGGATTAAATGACTACAGGCCTGTAGCCCTGACGTCTGTGGTCATGAAATCCTTTGAGCGGCTGGTGTTGAAGCACCTGAAAGACATCACAGGCCCTCTACTGGACGCCCTGCAGTTTGCATACCGAGCAAAACAGGTCGGCAGATGATGCTGTTAACTTGGGTCTACACTTCATCCTGCAACACCTCGACCACCCAGGGACCTACGCCAGGATCCTGTTTGTAGACTTCAGCTCGGCCTTCAACACCATCATACCAGACATCCTCCACCAGAAGCTCACCCAGCTCAACGTCCCAGCCTCCACCTGTCAGTGGATCAACAGCTTCCTGACGGACCAACAGCAGCAGGTGAGACTGGGGAGCATCTTCTCCCGAACCAGATTAATAAGTACTGGTGCCCCCCAGGGGTGTGTTCTATCCCCACTCTCTCTTCCCTCTACACAAATGACTGCACCTCAGAGGACTCGTCCGTGAAAACTCCTGAAGTTTGCAGATGACACCACTGTCATTGGACTGATCCAGGACGGTGATGAGTCTGCATACAGACAGGAGGTGGATCGGCTGGTACACTGGTGTAGTCAGAACTACCTGGAACTAAACCCACTCAAGACTGTGGAGATGGTAGTGGACTTTCGGAAAAAACCACCTCCATACACCCCCCTCACCATCCTCAACAACACCGTGTCGGCTGTGGATCACTTCAGGTTCTTAGGAACCACCATCTCTGATGGTGAGATGGTCTTCACACATAGACACTGTTCGGAAGAAGGCCCAGCAGAGACTGTACTTCCTGAGGCAACTCAAGAAGTACAACCTTCCACAGGAGCTGCTGGTCATCTTCTACACTGCCATCATTCAGTCTGTCCTGTCTTCATCCATCTCAGTGTGGTTTGGATCATCCACCAAACAGGACAGGTCCAGACTGCAACGAACAATCAGGACTGCAGAGAGAATCATCAGGGCTGACCTTCCCTCCATCCAAGACTTATACAGGTCTAGGGTCAGGAAAAGAGCTGCTAAAATCTCTGCAGACCCCACACACCTTGCACATAAACTGTTTAAACCAGTTTAAACCAGCCGCCACAGAGACAGTTTCTTCCCCCAGGCTGTTTCTCTGTTGAACATTCAATAAAATACAAAACAACAGCATACAGATGTTGCAAATGCACTTTTTATTTGTATATGTGTATATTGTACATTGTAAATATGTATATTCTGTAGTGCAAAAACAAAAACCAAAGAGCAAAGTGTACCGGAGTCAAATTCCTTGTTTGTATGTACAAACTTGGCAATAAAGCTGATTCTGATTCTGATTCTGATTCTGATTCTGAGGTAAATAAACTGGCCTGGAGTCACAACACTGATGCTCTTCACAGCAGGAGTCAGAGAAGACGCTTCCTGCTGAGGAGTGAGGGGGCACACCCAAAGACCTTTTTGACTCTGTGGTCGCATCAGCCATCTTCTATAGGGTTGTCCGTAGGAGCAGCAGCTGATCTACAGCTAAGAGGAAGCGGTTAGATAAGCTTATCAGGTAGGCCAGCTCTGTCCTAGGATGCTGCCTCGACCCAGTGCAGGTGGGTGCAGGTGGTGGAAAACAGAAGAACTCTGGCAAGAATAACATCACTGTTGGACAATGCCTCCTACCCCATGCATGAAGCTGTTGCAGAACTGGAAAGCTCCTTCAGTGACAGACTGCTGCAGATCCTTCCTCCTTATGGCAGATCCTTCCTCCCAGCTGCTGCTAGACTTTATGTACACGTTTGTCCACAGTTTTTTCATTTCTTGTAAATATTCTGTTGTTTTTTTACATAAATATACATTCACATGTTGTAAATGTTTTCTAATTATCCTTGTAAGCTGCACATTTCTTTGTAACTGAGTATGCTATTTTTAATAGCTGCACAATATATTATTCTGCTGTAAAGTTGGCCTTACTGTACAGCCTCTTATTCACTTTACTGCCGGTACACCTGAATTTCCACTGAGGGACAATAAAGGTTGTTTCCATTCTTTTCTGCTACAGGTCTCCCAGTAAGGATGCTAGAACAGAAGAAATGCAGCCAAAATTGATCGCTCGTGATGTCTTGGCATATGTTTCTCTGTTCCTCTGAGCACTAAGCTCGATTCATATCATGGCAATGAGAACTCTGCTTCTTATTGTGCTATCATGTTGGTTAGAAGTATTTAATTTCAGTTTACAGAAATAACTACAACAAGCTTTCCTCAGATCATCAGATTTAGTTTTATCTAGCCTATAGACTGTATGATCAGATAATTATGGATTCAATTATTTTTTTCTTAATGCGTGATTTCACCCTTTCTAACATTTTAATTTCATTTAGATGTAAAATGAGCATTCCAGCCAGCTGCTGATTTGAACATCAGTCATCAATCTCCTTTAACTCAAATTGCAAGTGCTTTTTATAAGGAAAAAAAAACAAAGCATAAAGATTACAGACATTTATTTAGAAAATATTGTTCAGGAGAATAATAAGATTTTTTATGAACATTCATTATGGAAAAGCTGAAAAGGTGCATTGAAATAAATATTTTACACCACAACTATTACAGGCATGGTAGCACTTTCAGAGATCTATGGGTGCAACCATATGGAGCTCCATAAAAGCTTCCAATTCTTATAGTAACTTTATTTCCTCCCTGCAGTAACTCTGCTGGAGCTGACAGGGGTCCTGCTACATTTGGTGAAGGGTCAGGATGGAGAAAGGGAGATTAGAACTAGAGACAGGTGGCACAAAGGTTCCTGTTATTGAGCGAACAGATGGCTGATCTAACGTAAATCAGGGTGCTGACCTTTTCTCCCCACAGTACAGTCCACAAGCACTTATAATTGTACACAAGAATTGACCCCGCACACAATGCTTGCATTCACACATTTAGACTCACACCCAGCGCATGTCTGCTTGAGAACCTGCATACACATAAAAGAGATGTTTCCACGTTACTATGCAATTCCTAAACCAATTCAGCATGTAGCATCAAGACCTTTTTTCCACGCCAAGGATTCAGATTCCCTCCAACTTGAATCATTCCCGTCTTTAACACACCTACACAAACACAAGTGATTAACAGCCTTGTATGGAGGGTCATGTTGTGGTAAATGATCTCTGTGTGAAGGCACGCAGGCTGCAGGGAATACAGAGCTTCAGTTAGCCTCGCCTGTTCCTTTGCAGGCACATGCTGAATTACCTTGCCGGCAGGCAATTATTTGTCCTGTCCCGGCTTCAAAGTGGTGTAAATTACTTTAAGTGCACTTTGCCAGGGCCGCCATCACGATAATGATAATTGCAGCGGCACTGTGACACACGTAAATATGCCTTCAATAGCTCGGTATTTGGGAGGGTTAAGCAACAAATTTAAAACAAAACAAGAAGAAAATCTCTGCCTTCTAAAGACAAAGCGGAATATAAACAAAGTGTGCTTCGATGTTGTGTTAAAATCATTGTCTGTCCCTCTCTTTATGATTTCACCATCAAAATGTGAATATAAAAATGTAACTGTAAAAATGCATGACATTAATGCCTACACTTTAAGGTTATAGACATTTTTTGCATTTTGTGCAGATGCCGAAAGTTACTTCTCTTGCAGTAAGGGTTCAGCACCAGCAGGTGTCACCCATGGCTATTATGCTCATTTTTGGGGCAGAAGGTAAATACCCCAAACTTTCTTGCTGTTCAGCCTTATATGCATAAAAAGTTGTCAAAGTGGACATATCTATAGTTCTTTCTAATATTTTTTTTTATTTTATTCAAGCACATCTAATTCCAAAACCAGAATGGGATCACTTTATTTAAATATCAAGCCACATCAGAGCAGAGGAACAAACTATATAACTGCTTACAAGTAGCTCTAAACCAGCTCTGCACCTCTGAGGCAGAAGCTGTCCTTTTACAGGCAGGTTCTGTCTGCTTCTCTTAAGCTCCATTAAATCTGAAATAAATGTGAAGACAAATAATCTTTGTGCTTTTTGTGATGGAAAAATTAGGAAGACTTAAAGTGATGCCAAACTAAATCTTCTAAACTAATATCAATGTACATATATGATGGTGACTGATGGACACTTACATATTATGCAGGACACACCAGCCACAGTGGGGGTCCCCGGAGCTCAGACACTCTCCACAGGTTCCATACTGCTCGCAGGATTCAATAGGAACCTGGGTAACCTGTGAACACAGCAAGATGTCTTTGTGATAACGTTTTTACTTTTCATTCTATTGTATAAATAATGTTGTTCATTTCGATTTGCCAGTATAGGGCATAACAATGCTCCCAACACCCACTGCCAGACTTGATAAAAAAGTATAAAAAAACGTAAAATCTTCAGTCAACCTTTTAAATTGAGTACATGTATTCAGAGGAGGAAACATTTCATGTTGAGAAATACAACTTTTTAACAAAATCCTTTTTGACTCAATTACTGACAAGAAAAATGTTAGTGTGTGTCAATCTTTATAACTCTGGAATTAGCTACAGGGAACTACTAATTATTAGTAATTATGAGTAATCCACGACTTTCTGTTCTCCTTGGGTAAAAATTGACATGAGCCAGATTCCTGTGGTTTTAATCCACTGGCCACTGGGCTGGACACATTTTTTGTCATAATGTACAGTGAGACAGGTAGCAACAGAGGTAAAAAACAAACTTATAGAACAGTAATGCAGCAAAAAGTAGCATACTCTTATTATCCAACCTCAATACACAATGTCATCATCCTAACCGTATGTTTGGGTTGGATGTCAGGATAAAGTATTTTCTGTTCCAACATCATAAACTTAAAAATGTAAATTTTGCTAAACTTCACTGGACCTTTAACTGGAACCATGCACTTTGGTCAGATGACAGTGAGATTGAGCTTTCTAGTAACAAACACTCTGGGATGAATATGTGGAAAAGCACCTCATGCTCACTATTAAGAATGGAGTCGAATCTGTAATGATATGGGCTTCATTCAATGGCCCTGGGAACCTTGTTAGAGTGCATGAGATCATGAACTCTTCGAAATAACAGAACATTTTATGCAAAAATCTCCAGAACTCTGGCAGATAACTGAAACTGGTTCAACATTAAGTTTTCAATAAAATGATCCAAGACACGGTCAAATATTTTAGACACAAAATGTACATTCCTTAAACGATTCTAAGAGAAAGAAGGGCACCAATGGCCTGGTGCACTAAATGATGTGCTCTGTGACTTTATTTTTTTATGGATGAGATGTCAACTGTTGTACAAACCATTTAAACAGCTGTAAGCAGCTGGGATTATTTAGCTGGAGATGGCAGTTTCTCTGCCATCAATGGACGTCTGTCTGTCCCAGGGGCGACTGTCCACCTCGACAGAGCTTATTTAAATATGCCCCCACATGGACGAGCACTGACAGATGTAGAAAGCTGATTGGAAGAGTTGTTTCATGAGCTGAAGTTGATTATTTTTTTTAAGTATAAGTTACATAACCAACAAAAAGTCAACAGTGATAAACTCAAGAAGGTTCAGGGCAAAGGAAAGTGGATGTCAACCATAAACCCTACTGTAATCCAAACAGGACTATCAGTTTACAGTCACTTAAAGAACAAAAACTCTTGTGCTTATCCTATTAATGGAAAATACATTTTACTTGCAAAAATATACAGTTGAGAGTTTCCACACTGTATGTGAAAACAACAGCACAAAAACATCAAGCACACATCACCTCAGGTAGCAAAACACAGTGAGTCAGCTGTGTGATCCACAGCCTATTTTCAGCTGCTACACAACATGTTCTCATCCTTCAGTGAGAGCTTTAAAACATATTCAGCAAAACTAGTTGGTATATTAACTATTTTCATTTAACGAAAATTAGACATCGCTATTTTTTTCAATATTTTCTAATGGTATAAAAGCCATACAGTTCTCATTAGAGATGTTACAAGAAACCATCTGATGGCCAGAAGTCAGCTTGGCCCTGAGTAGTGACTCAAACTCTGATCTTCTTCTAAATATTGAATGCATCATACTATACACAACCAGATTGATGTAGTGGCAACTCTCTTTGGTGTGGATACTGCTACTGAGTGAGGAAGACTTAAAATTAGATATGTTCAGGACTAGTGAAAAAGGATCATTGTAAAAGGAAACAAGTTTCTACAACACGTCTGCAGTTTAATTAGGCTCAGAGAGAGAGAGAGAGTATGCACGTTTTTCAGCAGAACACAAGAAGACGGAATGGAGTACAAAAAAGGTGCTTGGTTTTGCTCGGTAGAACTTTCAACTTCTGTTTGTTGGGGAACATGCTGGATGTGTAAATGTTTGTGGCTTTATGAAAATATCAGTTAATGGTTCGTGTTCTTCAAAATATACACATGGGGATTGCTGTTTTCATAATGCTAGCCTGGCTAACTGCTAAATCGCTAATATAAGAATCTATATTCAGTTAACAATTTGAAATCTTTCATTTCAAATTGTACTGTTTGGAAAATATTAGTAAAACTCGTGATGTGACCTTACCTCCTAACATAAATAATAAATGACCGCTCCAGGAGGAAGAGTAAGAAATATTTGATGCTGTTCTAATATGTTTTACAAAAAACTGAGATTGGAAATGGAAAATTCTGATAGTTGAATCTCACATCTAAGGATTTCTTTGGATTGTTGCAAAATACTCTTAAGCATAACTTGCATTGTGTGCAGTGGCATGTTGGATAATCTTGAGAATTTGTTTTCTGTTTAGTTTGTCAGAGCTAAGTTTGGATTAGGTAATTATAGAAGTTATAAATAACTGATATTGGAGAAACAGGAGGAAATGCAGTTACAGAAATAAGGCAAACCACTAGGTAGACGAAAGCCATTGACAGAGTGTCGCTCAGCTATATAAAACAAGTTAAACTCAGATGTTTCACACTGGCGCAAGACAACACTATGGTAGCTACCAGCTGATTTTATACCTTACATTTTTGCATGGGGGATGGCATTTCCATTTCCCATTGTTTTCTTAACTAAAAAACTTCAGTTAACATGTTAAGATTACATATGCTGAGGCTGCTGTTTGTTTTTAGTCCACCTGATCAGCACAGACTCATTATTTAATTTCCATGAATCCAAGGCTCCTATATGTTGAGTATAATTTTAGATCACACAGATGGGAGTCAGTTTTAGAGGCACAATGTTATTTTAAAATGATAAGGATATAAATGGACAGAGATTTCTGCTCACTTAAAGGCTCTCAGTCTGGTTCTAAAGTGCAGAGGTCTCTAGATGCTTGTGCATGCATTTATGTGCAGTCAGGGCAGACATACTTACTATTGTACTTCACTTTGTCAGCACCAGATGCTTTACACATACTGACATAAAGCATCAAAATAACCACCAGAAGACAAAAGAACAGATGAAGGGAATCTCTGGGTAGAATGCAGATTCATTTTCAGTTCTGTATCTTTTAACTTTCTGCATAATGTCCTGTTGGGTAATAGCAGCTGATGCTGACAGCATGTGAACGGTTTAGCTCCAATACCCAGATCATCACCAAATATGAAGCTCCTCTGTAAAATGTGGGAGAGTAATTGAAAGGGTTCAATTCATTACACATACTGGGTGATATTAATTACTGTGCCAATATCCTGAATTAACAGTCAGCTAGTAAGAAATAACAGCTGAGTTGTCCCTTATACAGTGTCTTGCAAAGTGTTCATATGACCTTTTTAAATTTTGTCTGTATTTTTAGGGGGATCAGAATAAGAGACTAAGAACAAATGCAAATCCTTCTATTTTAAAACTTTGTTATACTTTGTGTTGGTCTATTACGTAAAATCAGAGTTAAATACATAAACGTTTGTGGTTCTAACGTGACAAAATGAGAAAAGGCTCAAGAGGTGCAAATACTTTTGCATGGCATTGTATGTAATGCATTAAGTTTGACAACAGCTGACAGTGCAATTTGTAACATGTGTCTGAGATTGCAGTGTCTGAAAAAAGTTGAGGGCTGTTTAATCTGTCAGCTGAAACAAAAACTGAGAGCCATATGAGATCCAGTCTATATAGCATCATTGTTTTGTCTTCGCAATCATCCAAAAACTCCAACATCACCCATCCACCTGTCTTCTTGGTCCCGAACCCTGCGGCAACAGAGAGACGGTCCCAGAGGACAAAGGAAACGATTGACACCATGGGGATTTGACAGTCCATGTGGCGGTTCCACTGCACAGGCTCCTGTTATATTAACCCCCTGTCACTTCAACAAACTCTGTTTGTGTGCGGGTCTTTCCTAGCTTCAGGACAAACAGGTGGCACACTGTAATGAGCTGCAGACTGGGGTCACATCAGCAGCAGAAGCAGCAACTGATAACAAACAAACCCACCAAGAGCGAGACTTGACTGAGTGAGAAAAACGGCAGCTCGGCGTGCGTGGGCGTGCACAGCTCAAAGTCTTGAAGTTCTTAACCCAAAGAGAGAGTACCCAGTTTGGTATCAGTATTAACGGCAGCTTGAATCCGTGGAGTTTCATTACCACCACCATAAAGAAAGTCGGCAGATCCGTTCCAAAAGCACGCTTGAGCCTGCTGAAACCTCAGAGTATAACTTCCGCAGAGGCCCAGCCAAAGGACAGGGTTACAGTGTGAAGACAGCTGTCAGGGAGTGGTGAGGAGGGGGGCCTTCATGGCCCTTATGGAGCTGTATGTAAACACAGACACAGCAGAGTCTGACCTGGTTGTGCAAACTAAAAGGAAGAGGAACCAAGTGGATGAGAAGAAATGGAGTAAAGAGCTGAGCCCTGAAATAGCACAGCATTCTAGGAAAAAAAAGTGTGCTGTATGCATTATGTGTTTATGTTTCTTTAAGTTTTTTGACGTTTAGATGTGGCCTGGGTCAGCAGTGGAGATGAGGGGGACGGATTGAGGAAGGGGGAACACAGCAGCTGTTGCCCAGCACACGCTACAGTCACTCATCACAGCAGGCCTGCACAATAAAGCCCCTTCTCCCACTGTGTGTGCATGTGTTTGAATGCACACATGCACAGTGCCGTAACGGATGTGCAGACTGCTGTTCCTAGGTTCCTGAAGGAAGACAAAGAAGAATCGCATGTGATCTGATAGCCCCCAGTGATTTTCTCTGAATATGTTACCCAAGAACACATTCGCATTAGTGATTTGAAAAAGTGTTTTAACCCCTGAAACTTTTTCACGTTTTGTCACAACAACAAAAATAATAGAAGTTTATTGGGATTTCATTAGCCAACATAAAGTACTGTATAACTGTGAAGGTTAAATGATGCATGACTTTTAATTTTTAATGTACCTGTATGTTTGCTGTATCCCCTGCATTTGCTTGTGGCAATTTGCAAACTGGACATCCTATGGCTTTCTTTCAACAATTGCTTTCTTTTTTAAACTCTCCCAGAAAGAAGTTAAACAGTTTTTCTGTCAACAGATTCTCCCACCTGAGCTGTGGATTTCTGCAGCTCATCCAGTTATCAGGACTTTTTGGCTTTTTTTCCTATGCACAACAAGCTCTTACAATTCTTTAACTGGAAAATACATTTGAAAACCAAATGCGTATCCTTTTCAATCCATTTACATTTATTTGCTACTTTTTGGTGTTCTATAAAATAAGATTCCAATAAAATACTGTGAGGTTTGAGGTTGTAACTTGACAAACCGTGGAAAAGGTTTAAGGGGTACAAATACTTTTGCAAGGTACTGTATAGATGAGTAAAGGGTAAATTCAGAACTGTCAGTGAGGAGCCCTGTGCCCTACATTTTAATGAATGCTAATAGAATTCCATCTTGAATTAACCTTAGCAGGGGGTTTTTCAACCACAGAGGCTACAGTGGAGTTGCATACAGGAGCGATCAGGGTGACAGAGTGACAGCCGAGGGTTAAAACAGCTTCCTCCCTTTTAGCTTTCATTGGACAAGGCTTCAGATCTCATTATTATAGCTCACATATAGCCATACCATACCATACCATCTTTATTTATAAAGCATATTAAAATGAACCCAGGTCCACAAAGAGCTGTACATATTAAAATGTCATAAACAATAAAAAAATAAGTAAAAAACAAACTAACTTTAAAAAGGATTCTGATATGTACAAGTAGTCAGTGAAGTGAAGTTAATGTACTCAGACTTTTTTGTTCCCGTTAAAAGATGTACTGCAACCTCTAGACCACTAATGGACACATCACTAACCCCAAAATAAAGTTCAATACAGTAATCCAGCCTGGATGTAACAAAGGCAAGAATTACGGTGTTAAAAAGGTGCCTTGGTAGAATGGGCTAGATATTGGTCAACTGCCTCAATTGGAAAAAGCTAGATCTTACAACAGCCCCGATCGGCTCTCAAATTTAAAATCTGCATACATTTTAACTCTCAGATTAGTGACAAAGCCAAGAAATTGATATTCTTTATCTAAAATATATATATATATA
>JAHHUM010001573.1:164180-222529 GCA_036173005.1 Crenichthys baileyi
TGTGTTTGTGTGAGTGAGTGTGTGTGTTTGAGCGGGACTAATGACAAAGGCACAAAAGCAGAGCAAATACGTGCTGTTGAACGAACAAAAGTGATGAAATGTTCAGTCTTGTACTCCCACGGTGACCCTGCAGCCATTCTTTCCTGCATTAAGAAGACTAACACAAGAACGACTGAACCTTTAATCTGCACTAGTGATCCAGCTGAGGCTTCTCCTCAGGACAACAGCCACATCTCCCCTGCCTCACCTTCTTCTCATTCTGGTCCTCCTTCCGTCTGTTTTAAATCCATCCACTTTACAACTAACGACCCTAAACATATCTGCATAGTAGAGTTGTGGCAAACTCTTCCATCTTTTTCCATTAAAACGGGTGACTTTCTCTACCAGTGGTAAAGCGCTAAACAAATAAAAAAAGAAATCCCAAATTTTCCCCATTAAATTAACTTTTTACTTAAGATTTTTTTAAAGATGAATGGATAGATGGAACATTTAGAAAATGGGGCACTGAAAATGTTCTGGAATATTTCACCATACTCATGCAGACTTGCAAAATACTTGGATATAATTCGAAAACGTTTCAGTCCATAAATGAGCCCCTGTTCTTCAGAATTCAAAGTGGGATAAATTACTTATTTTATGCAACCTGAGGGTTCAGTCAGTCGTTCAACTTGCCATTAATATTCATTCTTATTCTGGCTAGAAGTGAAAAGTGAGGTGAGAGGCTCAGTTGAAGTGTTGTGGCTAGTCCAAGGATAATCGTGCCTCAAGACTCACACCAATTACTTCGAGCCTGATTAAGGACACAACTGGGACATGGTCATGATTGCCAGGCTGTGTGGGTTGCTGATCTTGTGAAAGCCCTGAGCTGCATGTGCTAAGACACCACCACAGCTGGGTGATCTGGCTGTTCAAAACACATTTCAAAAGCAAAAGTGTTACAGTAATCACATGTGCAGCAAAACAGTTTTTCTTGTCGAGCATCTATAACATTTGTAACCTGCAGATCCTTACTGTATCTGCATTTTGATGTATGTAGAAACAGCTTTTTGAAAATTGCTTGTTTTCCCTTTTTCGCGGTTGCTGCCTGTCTTGTTACAAATGTCAAACAAGTTTTATGTAGGAACACAGAATATTGATTTTCTTTTACTGCATAGGATTTCTCACACAGGTGTCAATGCAGTGTACATTAAGGATGCATAAAGGTTGAATTTAGAGAGACGGCAATATGTGCTTAACAGTCTCTTCTGAAGGTCAGGGCTTTTTCTGCTAGATGGCTTTTTGAATAACTGATTTTGAAATGGAGGCAATATATTCAGGAAAGTATAACTCACTGATTTTAACAGGCCAGACATGGGAGAGGGAAAAAAAAGACTGATGCAAAATGAAATGACACAGCTCGGCAATCGCAAATAGCCATCTCACATACTCCAAAAATAATTAGGTGTGAAAACGGGAGCTTTTAACCAATATTGTTAAGGCCAACACCTCTCAGTGCAGCTTTTCTATTATTTCACTAAATCGAAAGAAAAAACAGAAACACAGATACAAACACACACACACCCACACACTTTGTGTTTCTGGACTTGAGCCTGAGCTCTTAGATCTGTGTCAATTAAAAACATCAAGACTTAATAAAGAGCTACATACTATAATCAAACTAACTCATTTAGAAGTGATACCAGTGATACCATTGAGCTAAAACTGAGCTAAAACGTCCAACCACATTTTATGGCTTTACCAGCACTGTAAGCCATTAGTCCATGCCAGACCTGGTCCCTGGCAGCTCATCAGAAGTAACAGACTGGTTAGAGACAAAACTGCCAGGAAGCAAGAAAGGGGAGGAGCCGGTCAAGCATGTGCCTTCTGACCGGGGTTTGAACTCTAAAACACAGCGGCCATCAACAATTAAAGCTAAACGTGAAACAATTTATATCAGTTAAAAGTAATTAAAACAGAGCTAATTCTTTTCCTCCCAAGAAACCTTTAAGAAATATTATTGTTTTGACTTTGGTGATGGAAAACATTGAGTCAGGATAAAGCCGTGTTTCTAACATAACTGTTGTGAATAGACCCTTTCTTGTATTTGATTAAGAAGGTGTATAAAACAAGCTGCCCAATGTACTTGTTATAGGATGCATTACTGCTGGTTTGGCAAGAAGCCCTAATATTACAAACCTTCAAGCTCCCATCTGCCATCTTAACTACAGCTTGCAAAAGCATTCATCCCCCTTGAATGTTTTCCCAAATTGTTATATTGCAAACACAAATTTCATCACATTTTAAGAGATTTTTTGAAGAAAGACAACACAAAGTAGTATATAATTGAGATGTGCAATGATCTGAGAATCAGCAAAGATTCCCATTGTAACTCTGGAGCAGCTGCAGAGACCCACAGCTCAGGTGGAACAATCTGACAAGAATAAGTTGTGCTCTACACAAAACTGGCCTTAATGGAAGAGTGGCAAGAAGAAAGCATTTTTTGAAAGAAATCCATGGGAAATCCCAGTTGCAGTTCGACACAAGTCATGTAGGGGAAATAGCAAATGTATGGAAGAAGGTTCTCGGGTCAGATTGGAACAAAATGGAACGTTTGGAAAGAAAAATGAAAAATTTTGTGTTGGGGAAAACTAATACTGCACAGTCCCCCCTGAAAACATAATTACAGCGATAAACCAGAGGCAGTACCATGCTTTTCTTCTGCAAAGACATGGAAGCTGGTCAGAGATGATGGGAAGATGAAGCTAAATATAGCCCAGTTCTAGAACAAAACCTGTGGGAGGCTGTAAAAACTAGAGACTGGGCAGAGCTTTAACTTTTACCAGGACAGAAACATTGAACATACGGATAGAACAACAGATTAGTTTAGGCAAAAGTATATTATGTGTTAAAATCGCCTAGACCAAAATAAAAATACTCATATATTCAGTCAAATGATCAAAATATCAGAACAAATTATACGTAATGTTATTACTTTAAATTTTGCTTGTTTTCTACCCTCTATTGTATTGATCATAGATAAAATAACAGCAGTAGTGAAAAAAAAACCAAAAAACTGCATAACATATTTTGGGACCTCCAGAATCATCCGCTTACATTTTTTCTCTATCTAAACAAATCAAATAAATGTTCCTAGAGGCATGAGAGCAAACACATGCCATACTGAATAAATACACCAACCCATTCTTACAAACACGGCACTCAATACCAGCCGGAGCTCCGCAAATGGGTGGTCAAACTTGTAGCGTAAAGACAAAATGGGGAAGTGGGCAATATAGACAAGATGGAACTGTGCTAATCTGTTTACGTGTACCTGTGTAAGTGTGCTTAGATACAACCCAAAGGCCCAGAGGGAGGAGTCAGAGGAAAACGTAAGAAGCAGGGGAGGGAATGTGAGGGTGGAAGTAATGGAGTGAAGGAATCAGCCAGTAAGGAGGATGAAAAATCCAAGTCAATACAGCCAGGAGTTTATTAATTATGTATGTCTTCAATTGTCTTTTTTATTAAGGAGAAGATTGGCATATGTTGAAAAAAGGTTAATGGTGTGTGTGCTTTTCATTATGCACTACCTGTTCTTTTGTACATATATAACTGCAGTCCTTGTTGCATAAAATACGAGGCACGAATGAGGTTCACAGGAATAGACACATGAGAAGATTTTGATTTGAATTTCAGCCACTTCTGGCTATCTCTTTTTGTCTTTCAGAGGAATGCATATTTACTCAGTCTGAATAAAGGAATTTTAGGAATTGAAAAGAAAAAAAAAACATGTTTACTTATTTATGTCTGATTTAACTCCATTACTTACAGTAAAAGCAAAATGTCATGTAGTGCCAAAGATACTCCACACCCTTCATTCCCTTCTAGATATCAGCCGCCCTTTCCTATTTGAAGTAAAGATGTTCAGATAGATACTGATGATATGATCTGAAAGTGCCTGGCTTTATACAGACCCTTCTTCGCCTTTGTTTTCCACTTATCTCCACATTCCTTTCCCTTCTCTTTTCTTCCTCTTTCCTGAACCTACTCTTACCTGCAACGGTGTTCACTTTTCTCTGTGGCTGCTAGTCAAGGTGGCTTCTTTGCACTGTAATTCAGTCAGGCGGCTAAAAGGAGAAATTTATTTCCATGCTCGCTAACCACTTTGAGCCACCAGCTTCCTTGTGCAATACTTTCTCGCTGGTGACTGGTTTAAAGGGCCACACTGACATTTAAGAGATGGAAGCATGGAGCTGCGAAGGTAGCTTAAACTAACTGTTTCTGGACGTGCTCATTTGCAAGCATTCAATAATCTTAATTTAAACAAATATTATTTAAAAAAGTATTTCTGTTTCCAAACGCTCCTGGTCAATTTGCTCCTTTTCAATTTGTACCCTCAAGTGTGTACACATTGGCATTTCGACCCTTCCTACCTTCATCTCGCACCCATAAACACACCATTTTGTCCCTGTGTGCCAACCATTTCAAAGTTTGAACATGTGTCTACCATACGGTATAATTCTGTTTCACAAGGTTGTCCATTTTGGTCAGCAAGGAGATAAATACTTGAGCTATACTTTTTTTTTCTCTTGTATAGATTATAATTTTCTTCTTACTTGCCTCAGTAAAACTTCCATAGATCTTCTGCAGCTTATCCAGATTGCAGCTACTAAGCTTTTGAAAAGGCCCTGCAGGCCCTCCCATGTCTCACTTTTACTTATCTCTCTGTAGAGTGCCTGTTAAACACAGAATACAGTTTATGGCTCTGAGTAACTGACTTTTAAGGATCTACATCATCATCATATTTTTCTGATTTTCAAGACGTATGCCACCACCAGGACCCAGATGACAACTGATCAAGACTAATTTATCCTTAAACTAAGGCTAAAGTAACAGCATTTGCAGTGCTAATCTGTATGTTTAGAAAATCTACTTTTTGTGGACTCACTGGACTCAAGGAACAGCTGAAGAATAATTTGCTTCTGTTACCTCAGTATTATTATCTGACTTCACTTGATTATATTTGTACTTTTTTTTTCATTTTACCTAGATATATTTACCTCTGCCAAGGAGGTTATGCTTTTCTATGCGTTTGTCCGTCTGTCTGTCTGTCTGCAAATCATATCAAAAGGTTACAAATGAATTTGGACACAATTTCCAGACAAGGTGCATATTAGGACAGGGAACAGATGATTTGATATTGGTGGTGATGCAGGGCATCATTTGAATCCAAGAGTTTTATGAAGGATTCTTTTTCATGCCAGATCATGGTGCGAATACCTGGAATTCCCACATTGTTACACTGTCAGCAGCGAACATCCAGTGGCTAGAAGTCATTTAGAGTATAGATCATCTATATAGAAAAGAGCTGACATGCATCAATGACCCTATTCCCTGGTGGAGGTTTGCCCTCTATGAGCTTTTTTGTTATCAAGCTTCTTGTGATTTTTATCTTGAAAGGCACTGTATCAATAAAGTTTATTTTCTTATAGCCAAAACATATCCAGGCTTAGCATACATCAAGTATTTGTTCACATTATGTTACCAACTCGACTTTTTGGACAATAACACTATTGGTGGGCCTTTTTTTTTACTTTAGGGAAGGTTAAAACAATTAACTGTTCTGCATGTTATTATTTAACATATGTGCATCAATTAAAGTAAGCCTAAGTGCCATAATTTTGCAATGCACTGTCACTGAAGCCATTAAATTAGGAGCTTTGTGTTATAATAGTCTACATTTCAGCTATAGTAAAGTCATACAAGGCCGCATTCGTCCACTTAACCACCATCAGACATCAGAACAAACTGTCTCCCAAAGCTAATGGCATCAGGGGTCTGGTGAAGCAGCCACTTCACTGCCTAATATAATATGAAATTATTAGTGGGTTTTGAAATCCCACTCAGACACTGATGTGTCCCACTCTAAAAGATTATGAGTTCCTAAAAAGTTGATGTTTTCAGAAATGTGGCAATAAAATGGTTTGGTTTCCTGCAAAACCACAATTAGTATTTTGGTTTAAGATAAGCCCTGTAACAATGTTTTATGATTATTGTGTTTTTTTATGTAACTGATGTTTTGTGTCGGTGCTACAGGTCTCTCCTGTAAATTAGACCACCAGTTTCAATAAGATTACCTGTCTGAATAAAAGTAAAGTAAGAAAAAAATAATATAAAAGGACATTATAGGTGAATTATAGATATGTTAACAAGATTACAGTTTGTCAGTGTTAATGAAAGCTTTATAAAAGGAATTTCAATTCTGTCTAGCTTTCAGAGGCAAACTTTTAGCTTATTGTATATTGTTGGCATGAAAAAAATATCCAGTTTTATTGTAACTGTTTGTATTATCATTTTAAAATTAAATTACTTTATAAATCATTTTCAGTCCAAGAGATGATAAAATCCAGATTTTTTGATGGTTGGCCGTTTAACAGCTTGTTGGAGTAATAGTTTTCAGTCTAACATAACTGATAGAAACTGACATAAAGCTACTTTATTCAACCTTATTCTCCATGAAACTCATTGAATACAGTACTCTATGAACAGCCAGCTTCTTTAGGAGTTATTTTTTGTGGCTTACCCAACTAGTGGAGTTTGACTGTCAGCCGTCACGTTGGCAGTATTCTTAATGACTGTGTAGTCCACATGGCCGTAAAGTAACATTTCTGTATTAAAAATCCTGCTTTATTTCTCTTATGTATTGTTCAAATAATCGGAGTTAAATTGTGGGATTTTAATGGCTATAAGCCATATTTATCATAAATAACTGAATTAAATTCTTTAAATATTGCGTCGTGTATGTTTCCTAAATAAATTTCAGAAAAAAAGGAAACTTGCTATTCCCGTTTATTAAGAGGAACCTGAACTGTAATTGTTGGATTTTTACTTTTTTAAAAACTTTTAAAACATAAACTGCAACCCTGTAATGTTTCACTGTAGAATGAATGCCACTATCGTTAACCCCCCCCCCCCCCCCCCCCCCCCCCCCCCCAAAAAAACCCAAATTTTTCAAATTTAAAGGTGTAACAATAATGGTATAATGCTACTGACTATTTTGTGAGTTACCTTCGTTACTAAAGTTACTAGAATTACTAAAACGAGGGTCACCTTATTTCAGGGACAGAAAGATGTCGTCTTCCTCATAATAATTTAGTTTATAACTCTGCTTTACTGACTGCACTAAGTGGCGGCTTTTGACTGGTTTCTTTGTCAGTCAGTTCTCTTGTCTCAACCTATTTTTACCCACCTGTCTGGGCAGCTTGTCTCTGTGACACAACCTTCATGCTCGTCGCCCCACTGTACCTCTTTCGATCCATCTCTGCTCTCGTCTTTGTCCAACTTGTCTGAGTGTCTCTCAGTGGGATCCCAGACTGTCAATGCAGCCAGTAATGAGGTGTATGCTTCAGTCAGCATGTGAGGAGTTAATAAGGAAGCAGCACAGGCCATCACACATCAACAGGCATTGAGTGTGTGTCATGTGTGTGTATGAAGAGAGTGTTGGGGCTGGGGAGCCTCCCTGGCACACTGAACGGCTGTCTGTCGACCAACGGGAGTATTGATTTGCAGTGAAAAAGCAGACAGAGATGAATTCTGATCCACAGAAGGACTCTGTAGCGCATGTCTGAGCGTGGTAGCTTTTTTTGTAAGCATGTGTGCTTGAGTGTGTAACAGCGTGTGTGTGTGTGCGAGTGAGCATGTTTGTTCTCTTTGTTTCAGCCTCTCCCAGCATACACCATGTACATACAAATGAAGGGTTTGGATACACCCCGCTGCTCTCAGTGCTGTTGCTTGTGGGTACGCATGTGTGTTTGTGTGATGAATATTAGTCAGTAAGGAGCAAGATGGAGAGACAGATAGGGAAGGAGGTATTGATAACTAGGCTCAGGTTGTGAGGAACACATCTAATCTAAAACTATGCGTGTGTGTGTGTGATTGTTTTTGATTTATGTGTTCTGTGCGTGCTACTTGGGTAATATGCAAACTCCAGCTCAGCGAGGCTTCAGCACTGAGATATTAATGGGATTCTAAGGTATTGCTGAGGTTGAAAGACCTCATTAGGCCTTATAATAATGGCTAAGATTGATTTCAATTTGAGCCTGTGTGAAAATCAGAAACAGGGATTGCTGGAAAACTTTAGGATTGAAGAAAAAATTATTATATTTGGCTCTGAAGAAATTCTATAGAGTTAGAGGAAGAAAGGAAACTGTGAGTGATCTTGGTTGTGTCTGTGTCTGAAAGTGCCTGGGTGTCTTTGTTTGGCAAAAGAGGGAAAAAAATCAACATAATGAGCCCAAACTGCCTTTGTGTCTCACTCTCTTCGTCTCTCTCCACCCTCTCCATGTCTTTTTCTCCCTCTCGTCGTACAATTCTCAGACAGCTGCCTCTGTGCAGCCAAATTAACTGCTCCCCAGTTGCTTTTGGAAAGTGGGAATTTAATGAACATTTTGCCTCCAAGGTACATAGTGCTTGTGGTTCCAGAACTTCAGTTTAAATTGCTTGGAGTGATACACTGTAGCTTTTAGACCCCAAACTTTCCATGTTCTTGCCCTGTACTGTGTTGCTAAATCTGGATCCTCTGTTATTATTATGGTTCTAAACATTAGATTTCAAATAGGGTTGCATTTCGAATATTAGGTAAAGAAAATTTTTGGGTTTTGTGTACCCTGTGGCTTTTCTGACGTTTTTAATCAAATATTGTTTTTAAGTTTTATATTTAATATCTGAGAACATGTGTGAAATTTTGTTACATACAACAGTTGTGAATTTTAACAAAAACACAGGATCCGGTGCTCACAAAAATAAAACCAAGATCTTCAGCACTGGTTTACGTCTTGTCTACAGTAACGCTGACATTTCGCCACAGGAAATCCACATGCAATCTGCAATTTCAAAATGCTTTCTATAGTGACTTTAAAAACAAAAAAAAAACTTTTTATACCATCCCCGAGAACATTAAAAATGCACGTTCCGTTTTGCTTGATTACTATTCTAATTTTATTATACCGTTTATTTATCCAGGTAAAAATCTCACGGAGATAAAAAAAATCTTTTTTATGAGGCAGATGCTCTAGAAGGTATAGAAATATAATTTGTAACAAATAAATTAACAAATGCAACAAATGCAGTATAAATATAGGAACAGCTAAACCATGTGCTAAAGCAGAGCACATAGTTTTTTCCTCAACAGGAAATGGATTTAAATTTTACCACAGCAGACAGCTATGATGGGAATGGACAATTGGAAAATGCCTTGAGGTCACAAATAAACACACATAGGGAAGGGAACAACCCAAGTAGAAAAAATATATTTAAAAAAAAACGGTAAAAAAGTCTATGGAGATACAAAGAAAATGATTTAGAAGCAACATCCTTAGAACAGTGATGTACATGCTTTTCAACACCAGTAAAGAAACTGTACCCAACCTCTTTAGGCAGTGGCCAGGTGCATTCATAAAGAGCTGACCTCCGTAATTCAAAAGAGACAAACCAGTTGCACAGACCAGACAAACAAGGTTTATTCCAAAAAAAAATAACCAAAAAACTAATTAAGGCTTAAAAGAAAAGCCTTTCAATGTGAACTGACAATGAGCACTGAGATAGTAGAGGGACTTTGAGGTATTGCTGAGGCTCAAAAACCTCCTCAGACCTTGTAATTAACACCTATGATTGATTCCAAATTGAGCCTCTGTGAAAATCACAAACACAAAGATTGCTGGAAAAATGTTACATTGAAAGAAAAAATGAAATGTGACTGTAAAGAAATTATGTGCAATTAGAGAAAAAAAAACTAGGCAACACAACATTCTGTTGCCTAAATATATAAATATATAAAATATATAATATCTACTTTTCAGAGCTGGGTAGCACTGTTGCCTTGCAGCAAGAAGGTCCTGGGTTTGACTCCCGGCCGGGGGTCTTTCTGCAGGGAGTTTGCATGTTCTCCTCCATGCATGCATGGGTTCTCTCCAGGTAATCCGGCGTCCTCCCACAGTCCACAGACATGCCTGTTAGGTTAATTGGCAATTCGCTTAAGCCACATGCTGGTAAGTTTATCATTGATTTAAAAATGCAATGAATGTCAAATGAAAAAAGTATAGAAATGTTGCTAAAAGACAATTACTGGCCATGTTCCAAATGTCTTTCTTGTGATGCACCTTTATTCAAAGTTATTATTTCCGACTTGCCAGGAAAGGGTATACCAAGGAAATACGTAAGATCTAAGGCACACACATTATTAAATGGAGTCTGCAATGAGACTTTCAGATTTTTATGCATACTGTGCTATATCATCTGACCACCAAGAGTTTAAAAAAAGGTACCTGTCCTGATTTAGTATAAAATACACCTTCATAAACAAACACATACACATATTAAATCCACACTTGCACAAACTAGGCAAGGCGATAATCCATCACCAAGCTGAGGCTGACAGTTTTGTCAAATTGAGCCGCAGGGAATCCAAGAACGGTGCTGTGGAACTGAGTTCTCCCATCGGACGCTGCTCTGACAGCTGAGAAGAAAAGAAAAGAAGACAAGAGAAAGGGGCGGGGAGCGGTGGGGAAACCTGGAGACTGTGTTCCACAACCCCAACAAAAGAAGATAAGGAAGGGTTGAGCTGCCATGGGTGCCCCATCAAAAGCAGAAGTCTTCCTGCTGTGTCCTGTAAACCTGGCCTTGTGAAGGACAGACAAAAAACCTATTGCAGCCCTGGCAGCATGACCATATCAGTCAGTAAAACACACACACACACACACACACTTACTCACACCCTTGTACACAGCCAAGCACAAAAGGCCACCTGAGTTTCTGCCAAACACAGCGTATGAACTCAAGGTCTGGCTAAAAGGCTCAACGCGATGTTAAGTGTAACTAGTGACAAACTCATTCACATGTGGGCACACACACACAGATTTTCAACCCTTCAGAGGGCAGCTGGTGGTGTCGTAAAATAAGCTGTCAGTACATCTCAAACAAGAAAGAACACAAGCAGTCTACGACCTTTTGCTAAACACCTGGACCAGAGTTGGTGACCAAGACTGCTACAATCCAACCATGTGCTGAATCTAAAAAGGATCTACACCACCCTTCACACAGTCACTGGACTCCACTGTCAACACTTAGAGAGAAAGCGACTAATATACACAAAGAGGGACAATAAAAGCAAGAGTGAGAGAGCGAGAGAGACTTTTAGAGACAACCTCTCCAATTATCGACCAAACATTGCCGCTGCCTGGCTCCTGACAAGCCCTGTCGTGGTTCCTTCAACTGGCACTCGTGTTTCTCCCTGACACTCTCTAGGCTTTAATTAGGCTTGTAAATAATTATTGCAATTAAAGCTAACAATTAGGAGGACTGAAGAACTGCCATTAGTCTCACAGTAAATGTCATGAGCATTCGGCAAAGGCACTTGGAGGAAGCAGACAAATTCTGGGCAGACAGACAGCGAGAGTGAAAAGAGACAGAATGAGGTGCAGTAGGGAGGTGGGGATGGGGGACTGTATGAAGGCAGTTGACGTAGTCTCACCAGTTAATTATAGAGCTGATTATTCTGGTAGGATGCCTCCTGGACCACTCCTTTTGGCTTACATTTACAAACTGTACATGCACACAATATTGTAATGGATCCACAGAGTCGTTTCAAAACTCAGACCAACACAGAACCAGTACCATCCAGTTAAAGTGAATCCTAAGATGATTACAATAAATTATAATTTTTTTCCACAATTTCAGTTTTCATGCTTAAACATAATTTATTTTATCAGTTTAATTCAAGTAATTCCACTCATATAAGGATTCATTACACAGAGAGGGATATAGTTCAATTGTGTATCTGGGGTTAATTTTTATTATTATGACTAACAGCTAATGAAAACCCAAAATATATAGAAAATTAAAACATCACAGAAAACCAATAAAAATATTCTTAGTAGAGAAACGTGTTATAAAACAAGCATAGATAAGACTGCTGATTTAATAGTTGTACAGCAAAAGGCAGTCATCATCGTCCATAAGGAGCATAAGTCACAAAAAAGTTTTGCTAAACAAACTGAATGTTAACAGAGTGCTGTATCCAAGCAAATTAATGGAAAATTGAGTGGAAGGAAAACATTGACTATCTCTTATTAGATGGAAGTAAATGTTACTTTTTAAGTAGAAATCAAGGTCCCAAAGTCTGAAGGGACAGTGGACAAGCAAAGAATCCAGCTGGCTTAACATCCAGTAATGTTTTGGGGAGCCTACACTGTGTTTTATCAGGACCATAGTGAGGGCAGCCAGTTGGTAGGAAAGTTTTGAGCACTTCATGCTTCCCTCTGCTAACAAGCTTTATCTAGACATTAATTTCGATTTCCAATATGATTGGCACCTGCCCTCACTGCCAAAAGTAACACACCTGCTTTAATGACCATGGTATCACTATGCTTGAGAGACCAGATCTAAAGCCCACAGACAATCTATGGAGTATTGTCAAGACAAAGATGAATCACAAGAGCCAACAATGCAAATAAATTGAAGCCCAATATTAAAGCAACCTGGGTCTTCTTAACACCTCAAAAGTGCCACAGGCTGACCACCTCCATGCTACGCAGCAGTAATGCTGTCCCAATCAAGTATTAAGTCCATTTACTGTACATATTTTTCAGTAGGCTGAGATTTTTATGTTACAATCCTGTGTGTAATTCATCAATATAATATGAATATAACTTTTTTAACTGTATTACCGAATTAAATAAACTTTTTGATTACTTTCTAATTTACTGAGACATACTTGTATTTGCTTGGGAAACAGTCAACGGGCCAGTAGCAAACTCTGGTTGATAGAAAGGGAATCTGACTGTCTAAGCATCAGGTATCCTTATTATCTTCTATTACATCACAAGGACTGTAAAAGTTACCAGCACAGCCAGTGGGTTTAAACTACTCTAAGAGATGAGCAGAAGCAAAGTGTCACGTAGTTAAGCACAGACCTGTAATACCGGGCTTGAAATTCATTTATTTTAAGTGAGTTTGCCCCAAAGATTAGATCAAGCTTCAAAAGTTACAAATGAAAACTAGATGCTCTGCTAACATGACTTTATGGTCTAGTCTCTGAAGTTAATGTGAGCACTGTGGATTCTGATATAACAACAGCCATGTTGGGAGGGTGAGAGAAGGGAAAAAGGCGAGGACAAATGGGAGGTACGACAGGGGTCAAGCTGGGACACTGGTGTGCATAGGCTTCTATTAATTAACGGCTTGATGGCGGCTGACTGGGCGTGTGCTGCTATCAAATAATAAGGTTAGGGTTGGTCAATGGTTTCAGGGCAGAAAAAACTGATTAACACTAATCCTGGCTTAAGTCAATTAACAATGCCGGTTCAGAGATTCTTGCAAATGAGGTGCTTTTGTGAGGTGTGCTTGCAAAGAAGGTAGAACATGGAACATCACATTCAGACAAGTTAAACATCAATAGAACATATCTAAAATGGTTAAGGGACACTTATTAGTGAGCATAAGAAAGGAAAAGAAGAGCAGTCAAGCATAGCTCTAATTAGTGGTCTTTAACCAGATCCACAGTATGACACCTAATGTTTGATGAACAGCTCATACAAATGCAGATGCATTAAACAAAACATGGAGCACATGTTCCATAAACATCCATACAAACATTTTAATAGGTCTCTTTAGTTTGGGAAAATGCACACATGAAGCTTAGAAATTCAGAAAGCAAACAACTTTCCCCTCATGAGTTGAAACAAGTAAAACAATGTCAAATAACTGACAAATTAACTGCCAATTTCCATTTTTACTTTGAAATTACAATTTAGGCTCAGGTCATGTATCCATCTAACCCTCCCCTCATCTATCTATCAACCAATCCTGTCAATCACAGTGAAAGAGAATCTTGTCTGTGTATGTATAGAAAAAGAGTCAGGTAGGCTGCAACTGAAACACTAGTCATTACTTCTATGATGTTTCTATGAAATTTTTGTGTAGGTTTTGTTTAACAGGAACCACACTGAAATATGTTATGAGCCTAAGCTTTATATTAAAACAAAGTAATCTTGTTTGTGTTAGTCTGGCATTTGAGCAAATTGTGCTTCATGCAAACACTCGACATAGGAGAATGACGTGACTTTATGAGCAGAGTTATAATCTTTAGAAACAAAATCCTGTCTTGCTGAAAGTCCTTCTGGAACAAAACACTTTCTGCTGTCAAGAAAAATTTATATTGTGACTTTACTTTGGAGTCACAAAGTTTTCAAGAATATAATTGCCATAGGCATTAATAAAATATAGGAAAAGACCTTATTATTGGCAAATACCCATTCTTAAATGTGTTGCTTTGCTACGGGGGCGAAAGAATCTTGACAGTTGATGTATAGTACTGTTGTTGAACTGTTGAAATGAATGGCAAAGTACCCTGAAAAACTCTGTATATACGTCAGACTTAATTCATATTTTATAGTTTTCTATTATTTATTTTTTGTGCAGTTCTTGCACTTAAACCAAAAACATATAGGTGAATATGTGTCCCTGTTTTAGGTGCTATTATGGCAAAAACTGGGAGGGTAAAATTCACTTACAAAATACAATTAACAATATGACACATCAATATTCCATCTTAACCTGCGTTTTTTTAGATTCTGATAAAAAAGGATTTACCAATCAGGACTTCAGATTAATGAAATATAACAAGAGGGAGATAGTAGATGGAAGTTATTTTCATAATGAAAAGCTAAATGGATTCATCAGTAACATCGGACGTGAGTATTGACAGTGGAATTTATCCTAATTTGACCATGTGTGAAAAGCAAGTGAGGCTGTCTGAGAATCAGTGTGAAGTTTAACGTGGCAGCATCAGAGTTCTTTCTCAGCTGAAAAGCACCTCGGTGAGGAATCAGTCAGGCAAATGATTTGCTGGCCTCACTGTATAAACAGCTCCAAAACCGACCCTACTGTTGCGAGTGCATCCGAGGTAGAACTCAAACGCTTATTGCGCAGAATACTACAGCTTTTTACCATTCTGCTTTTTAAACAGTTAAAATGGTATTTAAAGCTGAAATTCGCTGGCTAATTAGTCAGGCTTTGTTTCTTTTTGTCAACAGGCTTGATAGGTGCAGCTTCTTGTCCACACCATGAATGTCAATGTTTTTAAGCATAGCAGCATTTGCATTTCTTGGAAGCAAACAAAAAAAAGCAGTAGCTTTGCATTAGAATCCTGGCTGCCAGTATCCTCTGAAAGGTGTATTTCTCAACGCTTATTTTAGATGGAGAAAACTTTGGTTAATCCAAAACCTTTTTTGGTCTGAACAAGGGGTACACAAATTCTCTTTGCTCCAGTCACGATAATATCTGAACTTAATTCCTCAGTCTGGATCAAAGACGGAAAAACTGAAAAATTCCAAGGAGGGGGATTTTTGGGAAAACAGGATTTAGAGAACACATCATAGAAATACTTAAAGGCTTAAAACTAAACAAGTCATGCACAGAATTTAAATTTCACAGCTGAGCAACTGGAATAAATTAGCAGAGCAGAAAGTTTGAGGTTTTCCTTTCTGTAATGTTGCTGTTTTGTACGTGAAAGTAGCTGTTTAAGGCAATATGGGACACAAACATTGGAAGCTGACAGGATTTAATGTTTTCTAAAGAGCCAAGGGTGTACTGAAGAGTGACAGCAGCACATGGCCGAAAGTTGTAAGGCCCTATCCATGAAAAACGAGCCAGTTTTCCTTGTTGGCTCAGTATCCCTCAGTTGGTCATGCTAGCAGGAATTTCACACTCATCCTTATAAAAAGCCTACAATTAGAGTGCCTCTGTTTCACTGGGAACTCCATTAGGTCTGCAAAGGTCTATTATGTACGCTTTTGCGCAGTAGCTAAAAGAAATTAATAAAACCTTTCAAGGCCACCACAAAGTCAACACCTGCATCCCTTCATTGCATTTAAAAAAAGTCATACATTGTCTGTATGTGTGAGATTTTTCTTTTAACCGTGGTTTCAAGCTGCCAGTGGTAAGACTATACTAGAGGTTCCACTTCAAAGCCCTTTCACATTTAAAATCTTGATTGTTTCCCATGAATAATACATTACAGTCTGGTCTTTGTGTACTGGCTTCTGACCACAGCAACTGAAATAATGCAGTTACTGATTCTCAACATTGTGTGTTGAGTGCCAGCTCTTACTATCAGGGCCAACACAATACATGATGGAAATAAAAAGTGTAGCAAAAACTGGTGATCTATGCCCCAATACAGAATGAGTTTCACCATGCTGCATTAATAAAAGAATAACAATAAGACATGTACACTGTTGAAGATCTTAACTGAACTCCACTGTGTTTCAAGTTTCTCAGTTGACCTAAACTTCAAACAACCTTCACAGAAAACAGAAACCCATGCAAATGCAGACGCAGTCGATGTTTTAATAAAACAGCTGAGATGGTTTGTCTTTTTGGCAAAAAATGTGAAAAACGGAAGGGTGAGTAATCAGAAAGACCACTCCAAACCCCAACACAAACCTAATGCACTAAATTTGCATGAGCTGGCAAAAGCACCATTAAATAAGCTCTGCTGCAGCTGCCATTTAAACATGAATGCTCCGTCCACCTGTTTGATAAGACCGCCAGTTGGAATTGTTATCGCTTTGGCATACTGTATCACAGTCAACACAGCATTTCTGGCTTCATTTACATACTACCACTAGATAAAAAACAAATCCCTATGTGCTTTACAATGCAATACTTGCAGATGATGTGAACTACATAGCCGTGTGCGTGCGCTCCGCTCCACCAGTGGACGTTGAAAGCTGAAGCTTTTGATGCAATATTAAATGTTGTGAGGTGGATTTAGGAATGTAAGACATTTCAGAGGGCATTTCATATGACTTAGAGGAAAAGAAAGCCAGGATTTGTGGACGTGTCCAGAAGGCAGCTGAGCTGAATCTACCTCTATGACCTTTTCTGTTCATCACTGGGTTTGCCAGTGGCACTGCAACCCAGTCAAGAACCAAAGCTGTAGAAATATTTTCTTGAATATACGTAGTACCAGTTGCAAACATAATCCCAGTAAACGAGTTACCTTTAGATATCCATCAAATATTCGGGCAAAATGACAAGATTATGCATGGAAAAATTTGAGTCCTGTTGACTATTTTAAAAAAAAATTGTATAGCGAATGAGGCAACACAAAAAACAAGAAAAATTTAGTGGTCAACATGTTCAAGTATGCATTTATGTCTGATTGCTAATCCTATGCATGGACATTGCCCATTTGGCAATTGCCCATTGCCCAGAACTGGCTAATTGTCAACTTGATCTGCCGAAACCAGATACCAGCATGTTAAAAATTAAAAAATTAGATTTTTTGGACTCACCATATGTAAGCATGGCCAGGTCACACTGAAAATAATAACTGATGGTGTTACTGAGTGAAAAAAAAACCCAGACCTAACTATTTTTAGTATTATTGAGATTATGAAGGAAGAGGTCAGCAATCACACTGCATCAGAAACTAAAATTGTATTTTCTTTGTCGAGTCGTGACATGTCTGAGGTTAATTCAGGCTGCAAGAGAGCGACAAAGAGTAAGACTTTCAGCAAATAACAGAAAGGCAGAATGGAGTACACCAAAGTTGCTGTTGCTTTCAGCCTCTGTCACAGAACCGGCTGGATTTGGAGCCTTTCAGAAATCTCACAGTTAAGGGTCTATGTTCTTGCGATGACATGTTGGAGCATCTAAAGCTAATTATAAGATGCTAAAGACAATGTTAAATGTGAACTCCATAACAATTTAGCCTTTGTTTTAAATTTAGTAAAACTCAGTTTTACAGAGACAACTTTAATAACTCAAAGAGAAACTGGAATTAGCTAAAACCAATATTACAAGAAACAGAGTTTGGAAAAGCTACAAAATTGTAATCAGTTTATCTCTATTTAATTCTTTTTTTTCTTTTTGTTGTGTGAACAGAAATGTCTCATTGTTCACACTAAGAAACCACCTACAGACCTTTTACAGGACAACACAGGTAGTGAAGCTCACAAAGAAAAAGGTTTTCTGCCCTCCCTTTGAGAAAAACACCTCAAAACTAGACCCAGCTGGTGAGTCATTTGAAATGATGGAACAGCAATTTGTAGCAACATGTTCACGAAAAATGTTTTTAGGTCACAATCAGGAATTCATGAACCCTACACAATGAAAGCAAGATAATATGAGTCAAAAATTATTCATCAGTCTTAGCTTTTCAACAGCAAATCTCCTGCTCATCCATTTATTTACTGCACTTGCATAAAGATCAGCTCATGAGCTACAACTGAGCTCTTGCAATTTAAATGGCATTCACCTTCAGTATGTGCAAACAAATAGGGCGCAGTGCTGGTGGTGTAGGGGTTAGCGCGCGACCACATAGAGAGGCTATAGTGCCAAAAAAACAAATAAATTTATACTCATACTGACTAAAATGTTTGTAAATAATCCCACTATGTCTGAAACTTATCTGAGTCTGAAATAATATTGATTTGGCCCAAGTTCAGTGGAGATCCAGTCACCCAGGATCAATGTTAAAACTGTAACCTGAGCTTAAAAGAGTGCCAGTTCTGTAAAAATGCAACCAAATACACTGTTAAAAAAACTATTCATATGCATTGAACTTTCCTTTATCTTTTCCCATTATAACCACAAACTCTGGGAGGCCAGGTATGTCTTAGGATGCCTCTGCAATGCAGGTGGTGGGAGACAGAAGAAAGAAAAAAAAACATCACTGTTGAACAATGTCTCAAACCCCATGCATTAAGCTGTTGCAGAACAGGAGAGCTCCTTTAGAGAGTTTTTCCACTGAAGGAACTCTCTTGTTCTTGAACCAGTTCGCGTGCCTTTGAACTTTTTTTGAGCACTGATGCGTGATTAGTTTTGGTAACCAAGCATGACTCATTAACAGTGGACGTTACGCAACGCGGGGGAAAGCAGAGCTTGCTGAGTTGTGCTCAATGTTTCTTTTAATGCAGCTTCGACCTGCCGACGTGTGGTGTTATGGTTTGCATAGGAGAACCAAGCATGCCCAAGCTGAACCAGAGTTCATGCTCTCTAACCTCTTTGTTGGTGAAAACATTTGTCACCAGTTCGAATTCACATTCTAAGCCCGGAACGGGTTCCAAACTGCGTCGGTGGAAAAGGGGTATCAGTAAAAGACTGTTAACCCTTGGAACACTAAGAAGTGTTATCACACGCCCTTCCTCTCAGTAGCTGTTAGACTTTATAACCATCGCTGCTCCCAACGAGCTCAATAAGTGTTTACATGCCCGCTGTTATGTGCACAGTTTTTCCTTTTTAGTGTCATGCACAATTACAAATGCAATTTTTGTAAAATTCCAAATCACCCTACTGAGTTGCACATTTCATTTCATCTGGAAATGCCATTTTCAATAACTGTACGGTATTTATTTTTCTAATGATCTAATTGTTTTCCTTAATTGTACAGTCTCCTCTTGTTATTTTTTGTTTTTGATGGCTTTGAGTATATTATATTTCTATTCTATTCTCAGCGGTTTGTTAGAGAACAACAATGAAGAACCATCATCATGAAGACAAACCAAACAAGTCAGGGATAACTGTGGAGGTTATCTTATAAAACATTATCCTAAGCTTTGGGCATCTCACTGAGCATTGTTGAATGGCACGACTGGTCTCTATGGAAAAGTGGCATTGCTGAATAGCTAAAAAAAAGCCAAAATCATAACCCTCTGAAGTGTGCCACAGGCCATGTGGGTGGCACAAATGAACACCAGGAACACAGCATGCACACCATGAAAAATGGTGGTGACAGAATCATTCTGTAGTGATGCTCTACTGCACAAAAAAGGGGAAACTTGTCAGAAATAATGTGAAGATCAGGGCAGCACGTGGCATAGCATTAGAATGAGTAGACTATTGTCATAATGTGTTGCTGAACGGAACCGGAAACAAAAAACAAAAAATACAAAACAGCCTGACCAAGATGGCTGGAAAGGACCCAAGGAAAAAGGCAAAAAACAAAAATCAAATACACCCGACCAGGGCAGGAACAAAAGTTCAACTGGGGAACTAATCAAAAGTTCATCATGTCCATAACATGGGAGCTGCTGGTCAGGATGCTGGTGATCAGGAGGCCTGCGACGCAGGAGCTGCCGGTCTGGTGGTCGATGATGTGACCAGGAGAACCCACGAAGTGGCTTGTCTGGACACCGGCGACGTGACCAGAAGAACCCACGAAGTGGCTAGTCTGGAGGCGGGCAACGTGACCAGGAGAACCCACGAAGTGGCTTGTCTGGCGCCGGCGACGTGACCAGGACAACCTACGAAGTGGCTTGTCTGTAGGCCGGCGACATGACCAGGAGAACCCACGAAGTGGCTTGTCTGGCGCCGGGGACGTGACCAGGAGAACCCACGAAGTGGCTTGTCTGGAGGCTGGCGACCGAGCAGGAGTCTGGGCGGCCTGCGCCGACTGAGCAGGAGTCTGGGCGGCCTGTGCCGACTGAACAGGAGGTCCAGTAGTTCACTGAGAAGAGTATAAGACCCTCTGGACCGACAATCTGGAGGTTGGCCGCGGAGCGTAGAGGACCCTCGGGGCCGGCGATCTGGAGGTCGGCCGCGGAGCGTAGAGGACCCTCGGGGCCGGCGATCTGGAGGTCGGCCGAAGAGCGTAGAGGACCCTCGGGCCGGCGATCTGGAGTTCGGCCGCAGAGCGTAGAGGACCCTCGGGGCCGGAGATTTAGAGGCTTTGATGCTGGCAGGAACTCTGGAACCCCAGGACCTGGCTGGAACTCTGGAAGCCCGGGACCCGGCTGGAGCTGTGGAAGTCTAAAGTCGTGTCTAAGGTCTAGTCTACAGTCAAAGTTGTCGTCTGTAAGTCTGTAGTCAGTAGTGGAGTCTGTAGAGGAGTCAAATGCCTTGTAATCGGGTGTGAAGTCAGGCTGTGAGTCTCCAACAGGCTTGGCTGCATGCTGAGGCTCTGGAGGCTTGACTGCATGCTGAGGCTCTGGTACTTGGGAGTTCTGCTGACCTCCAGCGGGGACGAATGCCGGAGCGTCTGACTGAACCCCAACAGGAACAGGAGCTGGAGCCTCTGCAGCGGGCTCTGAGAAGATTTTCTTAAGGGTTTCTTGGTGATGGACCTCAATCATCTCTACGATTAAGGGACCTTGAAGAAAACCTCCCCATTCCTCCTGCCAGTCCTTAAGCTGGTTCAGAACCGTTAACATTTGCCATGGAGAGCCAGGTGAACCAAGGAGGTGTAGAAAAAGATCAGTAAGTACCTTGCCCTTCTGATGATCAATAACATCTGGTCTGGGGAACACAGAAGACTTGCCGCATATGCTGAGAGCTCACTCGTAGACACAGCCAGCGTGGGCTGCTCGGCAGCGGCTGCTGACGGCGTGGATGGCTCCGCAGCGGCTGCTGCTGCGGAAGGGTGACGAAGGCGACGCCGTCGGCGGGAGGAGGAAGACACTGAAGCAGACAAGACAAATGAGGGGGACCTCTGGCTCGGCTTGTAGCCAGGAGAAGCCAGAACCAGCCCGGAACCTCCAAATACTTCCTCCATCTTGGCCAACAGAATGGGAGAGGGCTCTATTTCTACATCTTCCCCGTATCTGGCCTTGATTTCCTCATCCTGCTGATGAATCCACTGCTTTAGTTTTTCTGCCCGGTCCGTTTGTTGGCTCGGTCCTTCTGTCATAATGTGTTGTTGAATGGAACCGGAGTGCAGACAAACACTTGACAGCAGCATAGTGGATATGAGAATCTTGAGGCTTTAATAACGAAAAGATAAACTTACACGAGTTTCCAAAATGACAAGGAACAGGGATCAGCATGGAAGTAACAGGAGGACCGAGCGAGGAACAATGAAAATAACCAAACATATATACTGAGGGAGAGAGGAGTGAGAACCAATGAAAATAGGTGACAGGTAATCAAAGGAAAAATGAAACAGGTGTGGAACCGGGTTGCAGGGGAACAGAGAGAAGGTGACTGATTACACTAAATGAGACTGGCTGCTGAGGGAGAAAAAACAAACATGAGGACAGAAACAATGCAAAATGACAAAACCCGGGGAACACTAATCAAAAGAGAACAAAAATAAAAACACAACTTCAAAATGGCAAAGCATGATAACTATGCTTTAAGTCCTCAATAGAGGACTTAAAGCATAGTCTGCATAGGACTTAAAGGACTTAAAAGAGTTTGAGTTCTGACCTGGGGACCTGTGCTACATGCCACCCCCACCTCTTCTCTATTTGTTTCCTGTTTTAGAGGAACAATGTCATAAAAAATAGAAATACAGGGAAGATGAATGGTGCTAAATACACAGTAAACCTGGAGAAAAAAAACTGTTGGAGGTTCACTGTCCTGCAGGACAATGACCCTAAACATACAAAAATGGAATGGAGAAATGTTGGCATGACTAAAAAATTAATAAGCCACGTTGAAAAGAACAATGGGCATAAAATTTGGTCTCTAGATGTGAAAACCAAGTAGACACCTACCTTAAAAGACTTGCAGTTGTAATTGCAGTTAATAGACGTTCTAAAAACTATTAACTGAAGAGGTTGAATACAAATGCACACCGCACATTTCCGATTTCGATTAGTAATACAAAATTTGAAAAAAAAACAAAACTCTTACGTTTCCCTTTCACAATTATGACCAGTCATATAAAATCCAGATAAAATACTTTGAACATGCTTGCTGAATGTGAAAAGTTCACAGGATGTAATTTATTTCACTGTAGTACCACTGAGATTATATACAAAAAGTCCGGAGTATACATTTTGTGGTGAAAATCTGCTTTACAAAGGCTTGTCAAAACTGTCAGGGATGATCCAACACCTTACAGTAGGACACACCCCACATACACAAATACATCTAATGGAGAAGAGAAAACAAGTCAGCCAGTTTTTTAATCAGTTTCACTACGCTGCCTTCACATTGAGCCAGTCTCAGGCTGTCATTGACATTGTTGCTGCTATTGTCATTATATCTACTCAACAAAGCACAGTTTAACATGACAGCGGGATGGGGCGAGTATAAAACAGGAAGCTAACGGGTAAACAATGACAGCGTTCATTATTTGAATATAAGGAAGTAACAAATGAGAACCAGATAACAGCAAGAACCTGTGGAGTCCAATATAAATACAGCATGTTTTATGAATAATGCAAACAAGTGTTTGAGGAATTACCCCAAAAGCATCACGAAAACACCATTTAAATACTGAATGGGGAACTGATGATTGCATATATCTGCAATCCTAAAAGCCAAACGTTTCTTGCATGTGTGACTGATGTGCAAATCAGCACAAAAAAAGCATATGCTTTGCATTTGTACTTTGACTGCATGTTTGTATATTTAAAATCCTATTATTCTGATGCAGGTGTGAGGGCAGGAGGGAGCAAGAGCCCAGATTCAGGAGTGTGGCCTTGCTTTGCACATATCACACTCCCATCCTCAATTTCTATATTCCTCTCTTCCAGCCTCATGTCTGCCTCTCCTCTGCTCACTCTGTTCTCTCCCTTTCCCACTGTGCCAAACACAGAGGGCTTCTTTGTTATTACGAGTCGGAAACGCAACTGGAGCCAAATCTGCCTCGGTTCCTGTTTGATATCATCCCTCCTTTGTTCTCCGCCGTCTCCCAACGCCATGTGCTCGGCCACAGCCTGCATCAGTCAGACTCATGTGAACAAGCAAAGCTTGGACAAGATATTTCTCATGATAACTCTGGATGTGTGACTCGGGGTGACATTTAAGCTCATGTTAAGATAAAGGTCAAATAGATGTCTCCCACTGAGTGCAGCAGGGGTTGTTTGAGGACGCTGCTGTGTAATGTATAGCAGATAACATCACAGATCGTTAATGCATGTCTTTGGATTTCAGTTGTTTAGATCAAGCAAACAGAGAGCAGGATCAAATCTGAAAAACCGTTGCTGTGGTCAAAGAATTCGGCAGTAAAACAGAAAAAGCAGAACTAAATCCCAATTCAGCCAATCTGTCAGGTGTGACTATTGAACTGTATCGTTAAACATTCAAGGCAACATCTCCAAAGCAGCTGAACATGTGTGTGTGTGAATGTGTGTGTGTCTGCTTCGATCCTCCCTAACCCCTGCAGAGAGAGACAGAAGAGTCTACAAGCTGAATACTAATAACATCCACAGACATAACTTCTCATTCAGATGACTAGCAGTTATGAGCTCAACATCAAAAGCCTGTTTCATCTGTGAAATAAGTGGGAATAAAGGATTTGGTAAACATGGGAAAAGTCATTTCAGACTCCGTACAAACTCTTCTTCACTTGTGCAATCTGTGCAATGCCATGTTTTCTATTTTCTAACTGTGCGTGGTATTGATTTATTCAAACTGAGTCTTAGTGATCTAAAAAAGCTATAATTAAAACTCAAGTTCTCATATTAAATATATTGTTGCATAAATTTTGATAAGAAAAGAGATCAGAGGCTATACATTTTTCAAGGAATCATTGAAGGGATTTTTGCTTAAAGTAATAAATTCCTGCTGGGTTAAAAGATATAAACAATAAAACAGTCACATAAACATAATCACACGGCTGACTAAGATTGTGGAAATTAATAATTGTAGAGTGTAATGATGAAGTGGAATAAAAGTTCACATCAATAAATATTGGAAATGTAATATATTTCATTAATTCAATTGAAAAAGTAAATTCATGTGGATTCGTTGAACAAAGTGACATTTTTCAAGCATTTTTATGTTAATTCCAATGGTTAAAACTTTCAGTTTCATAGCAAAATTAAAAATATTACATAAGACTGATACATTTTTTAATTTAAAATGATCATTAATGCTTTTTAATAAAAAAAGGTTATGTTATGGACATGAAATGCCCTACAAACACTGCAGACTTGACAGCAACCAGGCAGCCACTGACACCTTCCAGAAGGTGGGTTAGTGGTAAAAGGTTGTTGCTAAAGAAGCAGGCTGTTTACACAGAGCTGTCTATAAGTGTATTAATGGAAAGTTGAGTGGAAGGACAAAGTGTGGGATTAGAATTGTGAAGCAAACCCCATTGAAGAATTGGGGATTATTCACAAAATGTGTACTGCAACTGGAGTCAGAGCTTCAAGGGCTATCAGTCACAGATGTATATAGGACAATGGCTGCAACTACCACATTCCTTGTGTTAAACCACTAGTGACAGAGAAAACGCAAGAATTGTCTTACCTGGGCTAAGGAAAAATAGACCAAACTGTTCAGTGGTCCAAAGTCTTCACTACAGATGAAAGTAAATTTTGCATTTCATTTGGAAATCAAGGTCCCAGAGTCTGGAGATGGATTGGAGAGGCTCAGCCATGTCATCTGATGGTGTAGGTCTGCTTTGTTTTATCAAGTCCAAAGTTAATGTAGTCATACCAGTTGAAGGCTGGTATTAAACAACCTGGGTAGGGCTGAAATGATTCCTTGAATAAATACAGTAACTCAATTACCAAAATTCCTTGAGGCAAATTATCTGCCTCAAGGCTTCGTTAAATTGTATAAGTATTCAGCGCACTGTGATACGGCTGGGTGGTTCGATGTGTTGCACAATGCTCTTACTTCCGCTAATGATAGCTTATGCTGCTGATACGTGGATACCGAGTGCAGTTACCAGCTTTAAAGGTAGACAAGAACAGACAAGAAAATGGCACAGTGTGTGTATTGCGAAGCTGTATTAGCATTTCATAATAGCACTTTATTATTATTTTTCTTATTTAACCAGAAAAAGCACCATTAAGATTAAAAACCTCTTTTTCAAAAGACACCTGGCCAAGAGGCAGCAACAATGAAACAGTCATTGTTACACAGCTAAAAAAACAAACAAAAAGCAAACAAAAAAGCAACTTCCTCGATGATGGAACACCTGAGCAGGAAACATCCACTACAGCAGAGGACCCCCCCTCCCCACGTGTTAATTCGTGACTAAGTCACATGTTTATCATTGACTCGCGCTTCGAAAGCACAACAGAAAGAAGCAACACTTCTGTAAACAACACAAGTCTTCAGAATGAGGCCTCTCGCATGTACGAGAAAACTGAAAGTGAGGTTTGATATACAAAGGCAGGAATGCAAATTTGCTGTTTACCTTTTCAATAGGTAATGTGTAATTTTTTTTTTATTTAGTCTGTTTTCGCCTTAAAAAACACAAGAAGAGTGTAACTTTTTTTGGTGGCAGTATTGGCCTTTATTTCACAGTATATCCACAGAAAACAAACAGGGAAGAATAACAGCAAACATTGCAGGGTCGGAAAGCGAACCCCGGATGGCTGCGTCGAAGACTCTGTATACGGTGCCAACATTCTACCTCTATAAGTATTTATATTGATAATAAAACAAGTTTAGGTACCTGAATGAAAAACTTGCCAAATGTGCCAATTTATTATTCAATTACCCAACTAATGGTCAGAATAATCAAAAGAATACACCATTAGTAAAATAATCGTTAGCTCCAGCCCTAAACCTGGGCTTCCTTAATATCTCAGAGGTCACAGGCTGATCTTTTCTATGGCACACTCCATTTTCGGTAAAGTAAGCCCAAATATTTTTAAAAAAGGTTTAAAAAATAATTTTTTTTACTGGTGTAATCCCCAAAATTTCTGATAAATTAAGTGTTGGGTTTCTATTAGTTCTAGGCCAAAATTATCAAAATAAACAACAATTAATGCCTGAAATATATTACTCAATGTCTAATGAATTCATATGGTTTTCACATTTTAAAAATAAATTGCAAAAAAAAAAGTGATTTTTTTTATCTTGCACTCATTATATCACCAAATCTGTAAGTCAAAGTCTAAAGGTAACAAATAGAGAGAAGAAATAACTCATCCAACTACTGCCCTGTATGAGTCCACACCTTTGAGCAGTGGCCCGCAACTTGTTGACTGTGTTAAAAGAACAGATAAGGAGAAAAGATGGTAATTCATCAGTTGACTCTGACAGCCTCGCACGTTGTCTGTCTCCAGGGCTGCTGCACCACCAAGTCCACTGCAGCCACTTGTGTTTTCTGCAGCTGTCTCACTCCTCCTCCTCTTGTCCTGTCTTTTCTCTCCAACGATATCCTTTCTTACTTTTATCGCCTGACCTCCTCACCGTCCTTGTGCCCCCCCCCCACCTGCGTCTGGCCTCATCGTTCCTACCTATGGTGCACATTGGCTGCACTGATGGCTATCAGTTGCTTCCTTTTTCACCCGTCAATGCTGTGTCACTTTATCAGGACCAAGAAAGGATGACCTTGCACTCTCCATTCCTCCTTTACTCTAAGTCATGCACTGCCCCAGCTGTCCCTCTTTTTTCATAACCGTCTCTTACCACCCCCCACCCCCCACCCCCACCCCCACCACCAAAGCCAGCCAAAGGAAGAAGCCCTTCATCTCCCCTATTCTCATTCTTACCTAACCCCTTTCTTGTCTCTCTATTTCTTTCTTTGTCCCTGCCCTCATTCTTCTCCTTCATTATGAAACGCTGTCAGAATGTCCCCCTGCTGTGCCACACAGGTTATTTATAGCTAACAGGAGCTGGTAGATTTAGTGATGTGCAGAGGTGAGCCATCCTGGGCCCTGCTGGAACTGCACAGACTTTCCCTGACATTTAAACATCTGCATACGCACACAAAATATGCATTAAAGCTATCTGTCCTCCTGTTAGTGTAGCTCGTATAATTAGGGAGCACAAGGTTTAACAAGGCATCCAAAAACCCACGCCTACCTGTCTCTCAGACATGACGTAGAGGAAGTTCCGGTCAAGAGAAAAGGCCATGTCTCTGAGGATAGGGCTGCCGTCCTTGATGACTGAGATTGTCTCATACTGGACGCCACCATGAGGAGGTCCATCGATGCGAATCTAAGCAGAAAATGAAAACATGAGACAAACAGGTCAGGCAGAGCTATTTATATCTGTGTCACAACAAGGAGCAGGAAAACTCACAAGCAGAGATTGACAAGAATGACAGACGAGAGTCACAAAACATTTGTCAACATTGGTGATCATTTACTGGCTCTGTGATTCTGTTAGATGGAGATTCTGCATGAAGGCTATATGAATATATGGTGCCATGCAAAACTATTCAAACCCTTTGAACCATTTTACATTTCGTCATGAAAAAAATTCTATGTTTAGGATTCTGTGTTAGGCCAACACAAGGTAGAACATAATTTTGAAGTGAAAATAAAATACAGTGTTCCATTGAAGTAGCAGCATGATGTGGGGATGTTCTTTCTTTAGCGGGGGCAGAGAAGCTGGTCAGGGTTGATGGGGAGATAGATGGTCTAAATACAGGGCAAAATGAAGGAAAACCCGTTTGGGGATGGAAAGGTCATCAAACTGTGGCAGAAGTTGATTAATCAGAGAAGTAACCGAGGCTTCTGGTAGCCTTCCAGGAACTGCAGAGACCCACACCTCAGGTGGGAGAATTTGCTGACAGGACAACTATCAGTTGTGCACTGGGTGAATGTGGCTCTAGTGACTAGGCAAAGACTACAAAAATTCTATCCATTTATTATGCCCCCAAACACAGCTTTAATTACATTAAAATGTGATTCCACTAAGTCATCAGAGCCAAATACAAATACGCACCCCTTTTATCACATTTTTGTTTGCAAAAAGATTTATAAAGTTTTTTTTTTCCACTTATGGTCTATCACATTAAATCCAAATAAAATACATTGAGGTTTGTGGTTATAACAGGACACTGTTACTTTAAGGAATTAATTGCTAAAACAATTAAACCATTGTGAAACCTTAGCCGTGTTTTCCTTTCCTCCTTTTACAGATGAAAGATGAGTTTCCTCACTAAGACTTTGACCACCTTCTCACAAAAAAATGGATAAAATGGAGTAATACATCCCAAATGTGATGATGTTTTTTTTTCACATTGAAGCATGTTGACCAAATATGTAGCCAGAACATCAAATTTTAAAGGGGGTAGTGCAGGTTTACTGATGTGGGGCATAAGAGATGTCTCTATGATGTCATATGTCAGAGATCCCTCCCCCAACCATGAAAGCTGATGGCTCTATCATCTGTCCATTCCCGTCTGCCTGTCTCCACCCCAACATTCATCTGTCTATTCAGATAGTGACAGCCCCAAAGAGCAGGCAGCCTCACTAAAAAATAACTAGAGAGGGGGAAAGTCAGGGTCATATGTCTGTCAAACTGGAAGGGTGAAGGGGTTTGGGAGCTGATGTGTGCACACACAAGGCCTCATGTTTGTTTGTGAGGCAGTGAATGTGTGTCAAACCATTAGATTGTCCTGTAAGGGGGAAAAATATGAGGTAGGTTAACCGTTGGCCCTAGAGATTGAGTTCTACCACTCAAGCAATCAAACTGGTCAAGCCTACTGTGTCTGACCTGCAACTGACCCTGGGGGACTGATCCAGGAGTCGACGACAGAACATATGTGAAACCCATATGTGGGAGGAAGAAAGAAGGACGCGGGGGACGGCCCTGTCTTCATCTGGTTACTGACTGCAATGTGAAGGGAGACCACAGCAAATATGCTTGCCTATAAAGCATGTCAGCGCAAGGCCATACCAGGGCTGCACTATATTCTACTGTCTCAATGTGTTTGTGTGCATGCACACGGCAGAGAGGCCTTTCAAGATGTGATATGTGTTCAAGCAGGCTGCCGCAAGGGATCATGAGATAACCCGACCTTTCCCCTGGAGTTCATCTGAATCAGATCACTATCACACATTCTCTTACCACTGTCCGGGAGCCTCTTATTTCACGTTGGGCCACAAGCACAACCGATACATGTTTGCTGCTGGAATGTTTAAGCAACAAAGCCATTCCCCCCATCATAATGGGGGGATGTTTTTATTTCAGCAGTGTGAGGGATGGTGGTCAGAGCTAAATAAATGGTAAATTGAATGAATTTATGTAATGCTTTTTTTAGCTAGTCACACACAAATGCTCAAGATACACAGATCAGATGCCAACTTGGGGTTGAGAGCCTTGCCCAGGGGAACATGAATATGTGGCAGGCCAGAAGGCTGGAATTGAACCTCCAACTGCATGTCAACTACTGTTGCCACTGAGCTACAGTTGCCCCAATAATGGGCAAAAACAGATGTCATTCTACTAATAGAGTGCCAACCCCGGGCCCTGTCTCAATCTTTTTGCAACCTCTAAGAGGTTTTCTCCCATCCTTAGATCATGATGTTGCCACTACATTTCCCTTTGGGAATAGCGTGTGCTGCAGTAGTTTTCTTTCACAAAAATCATTTTGCATTAAAGCTAACAATGTCCAGTTTTGGTTTTATTTGATGTCCAAAGCATGGCATATTGTCCATACCCTAATCCTTTCTTAAACTTCATCTCTAATGGGTCTGCTTTGTTTTTTAATCTTCAACATGCGGTTAGTTTACTAATGTTCACTAACAAATCTCTGATGTCATCACAGAATAGCTGTGTTTATACGGAGATTAAGTTACAAACAGATGAACTCTATTTAAAAACCTGGAAACCTCTAAAAGCAATCAATGGCACTGGATTTTATTTAAAGGTTTCAGAGAAAACAGGGCTTACTAGAAATACATTAGATTTGTGTTTTTAAAAAAATCTTTGAAACCACATATCCATTTCCACCCACTTCACAAATATGCACCACTTTGTTAGGAACATTAATACTTTTGCAAGGCTCTGAAACTATACACATCCCCAGGGAAGTTCTGCATAAAGGGTTTACACGCAAACAAACTCCTTCTGTATTAGAGGTTTTTAAATATGTAAGTAGGTGAATGGGAAAATTAAATAGAGAAACCAGTGTCTGGTGGGCCAAAAATAACCTCTAACACATTTTTACCTGTCTGAAAAAAACCTCACAACTGGACAGAAACACAAGAAACTAAAACATCTAATTTTCTTCAGTCTTCCTGTAGCATTTAGGGTGCTCTAGAACAGACTAAAACCTGCCCTAAGTTGGCCCCGATTGACCCTGCATTATATATAAGATGAGATGTAAAGGCTGCAAATGGTAATACTTTTCAGACAATATTACCGCCCCTCAATTAAAGGAAAAGCAATGCATTGAGACCCTGTGGCCTCAAAGAGTCGCCCTTTGGTTCAGTTTGGTCCAACATGGACCCCCGTTTCAACACCACAGCTATTAGGCAGCTCCTCTCTAGAAGTGGTTTGGTGAGAAAGGGAAAAAAGCTGAAGATGGATGAGAGTGTTGGAAAAACTGTCTACATGTACTCGAGGGAGACCATGGGTTGTATTTAACAGTTAAAAAAAAAAGACGACACCATCTGGAATTATAGATATTTAAACAAATTGCATAAGCAGTAGACAACTGGTGTTTAGATTCATGCTGCATGTGGGATTTAAAATCCTTCATGTACAAACATAAATCCAAACACGGCAGTGATGGTTGAAGATAACGGAGAACAGAAATAAGTGTCCTCAGGCGGCAAAGAGTGGGAGGCAAATCCCGGAGCTGGAGGACTGTTTTCAGATTTTGTTTTAGCTTTTTTTGGACTGCTGTATTGTAAGATATTATAAAAATGAACGTTTCAAATGCAGTTATGAAAATGCAAAGCAAGACCATTTGTCCCATGAAACCACTTGTCTTGTGCAACAATGAGTAATCACCATTCATCTATTTTTTTTTTTTTTTCTTAGTTTAGATCATTATGATCAGACCAGCATTGTCTGGTTACGTTAACATCTGCAAAGTATGATATAACTTCTATTGGATCAATAATTGCTAATATTATAAATGATTAAATTCAATAGGGGCTCACCATGCAACACTTAGGGCCAATCTCACATGAATATTTTCATTCAGAGCAAAGGCATGAAGCTTTGGACCACTACAATCGCTCTAACTATGAAGTAACTCTGCAAACGTTGCAAACTCCACAAACTTTGCAAATCCTAAGTATCCAATGTAAATCCTGATCAAGTCATTTTAAATGATTTTTATCGGAGTGGCTGACTAAAAAAACATCCAATCCCTGTGGCTTCTGTAATGCCTTTTATTCTACGTCAGCGACACCCATACTGTTAGCCATTAAGCCATACAGCCAGTTGTTTAAAATCATGAACTGTTTTTATTCAGAGCTTGCAGAAATGACAATGTTTTTTTTTTTTTTACTATGTGAATTTTTGGATTTCCCATCACTATCTTAGTGTTTTTAGATCTTTACAGTAAGTTTCACTTTGACAGAGAGATTGTACTAACTACTACAGCTCCTTGTCTGTTCGGATATGTTTAACTGTTGCAGCACTGAAATACATTATAAGGTGAATTATCAAGAAGTCATAATAAAACAGTATCAATGCTATCGCTAGCCCAGTATATGAACAAACTTCCACTGTCAGCAAGAGGAAGACTTGTGTGAAACTGTAGCTGTATTGGTCAAGCTGGATTTATCTTTAAAAACAAATGATAGAGCCATGCTTATTTTTTGGCGACATGTTGTCAGAACATTATAGAGGCAATCTGAACAGAACATTACCTTTACACATAGTTGTGGTAGTGTGATCCTGCTGCTGCTTTGCTGTTTCTTGCCCGGAACAACCACCACAATTGATGGAAACATGAATTTTGCTTTTTACCAGAAAATCTTAATAGATAGATGTCTGATAATAAAATTTGTTTAATGTAAGTGTGACATTAAGCAATAAACTGAAGAAATCCGTTAGGGGCAAATATGTTTTCACAGCACAGCAATTCAGTGTAACAGCACAGTCAGTGAAAGGTATCGGTTTATCGCAAATAGAAAAAAAATCCTTTGCAGTATGAATAAAAAACAGAATAAAACCAGTAAGAGAGTCAGTCTCAAATGGAAGCTTGCTTCAATACACTACATAAAAGAGTTGGCACATTAAGCAGGCTCAGTTTCAAAATACACATTCACTTCAATTGTTTTCTGTTAGCACTCCAACTACATGTTTGTTTTATGTAATAGTACCAAACCCTAAGGGGGCTGGAGATTAGAGTTGGGGGATATGCCTGTGGTATATAATGGCAGAGGCATCAGAGGCCTCCCCCTGTAGTTACAAGGGTCCATGCCAGAGGGAGCCTTTTGATCAGACCATGTAAGCACCCTGGAAAAACGTTTGAAGATTGACCAAACTCCAATCCAGATTGCCCTTCTCCCTCTTCCTCTCCGCCGCTCTGCCTTGGTCTCTGGTTTTGAACACAGTGCCAGACAGTGGATCACCAACTGTGAGAGTCTATGAGAAGCAATTTACTTGAGTGTAAAGGGCTGAATAAATCCTGGCTAAAAGTGCAGCAAATGTGTGTTTTTGCAGTGCATTATGGATGTTGCAGCTTAGAGATGGAAGCAAAAGTGAAGGCCAAAACTGTCATTCATTCAACAGACACATCCCAGCCAGTAAGAAAGCCGGTTCTGCCACACCACAAAACTGCTCGGGAGCAGCTAAAGCAACGCGACAAAACCCTGTATACATAAAAAGAAAAAAAAAAAACTTCCAAAATTCCACTTTGGTAAAACACCCAGATGAAGTACAGACATTGCTGTGAAAAAAGCTTTTGCCTCCCTTACAGACTTCACTAGTTTTTGCTTTGTTTTGTAAGACCTAAATGTTTCAGATCAAACACACTTTAATATCAGGCAATAATAAGCTAAATAAAACAATTTTAAAATGAAGATTTCATTTGTTAAGGGAAAAAAGCTCCCCAAACCGACCTGGCCCTATGAAGCAAATCCCCAAAATCCAATAACCCTTTTGTCACCCCTGGCAGAAACGAACACCACCAAACATTTGTGATAATTGTTAAAAAGTCTTTTACATTGCTGTGGAGGAATTTTGTCCTTTTCTACAATGCAGAATTTATTTTAATTCAGCCACACTGGAAGGTTTTCAAGCATAAACTGCCTGTTTAAGGTCATGATATTGGATTTAAGTCTAACAATTAACTAGGCCAATCTAAAGCCTTCATTTTGTTAAGCTTTTTTTGACTTTCAGAAGTGGACTTGTTTGTGCTTTAGGTCATTGTTCTGATGCAAAACCCAATGGTGAAATGGTGTGTTATATGGTTTTGCATCTTTGGTTTGTGGCCAATAAGATGCAAATGTTCATTCAATTCAAGAGACATTATGACATGACAAGATTTATCTGTCTATTACAATGTTGTTCGATTCAGCTATTTTAGGGTAAACAGTGCGATTCAATGTGATTTGGTTTGATTTATTGTGTCAAGGCAAACCAAAGAAATAATAATGAATTAAATGTACGTAATTAACCTTTAATAACTTTTAATAAAACAACAACCTGTTACTAACAAGTGTTGTCTACCAATTCTAGTGAACCTTTATAAAACCTAACTTGAGCAAAAGCACTGGGGCAAAATTGCAAAACTGCAAAACCTGTCGGGCTGCAAATGTCATCACAATGTATGTTCTATATCATGAACAAAAAAGCATAAAGTTAGTTTAGTTTTATTTATAACTTTTTGATATCTTTTATGGATGGATGGAGAGACAAACAGATGGACAACTGGACGGATCGAATCGCATTCGTGAATCGATGCTAATTGGTTCATCTTAACATCCCTAGTGTATTAGTTTTGAGCCAGATGTAAAGAGACACACAGCTTCTAAAAGTCCCACTGTTGTGTTCACCAAGTATTTTTCCAAAAAGTTTTGGTGATCATGTTTTTTGGCAAGAGCGAGACAGACCTTTGTGATCTTTTTGGTCAGCAGTGAATTTGGCCTAGTAGCTCTTCCATGGACTACTTTTTGCTTAGCCTCTTTCTTTCTTTCACATCTGACAGGTCTTATTTAAATGATTTCTTGATTTTACAGTTGACAGGCAGAATCACGTCTGGCTGTGCTAAGTGAAATGGAAACAAAATATTTTGTTAATGACAGTTTATGATTTAACAATGAGGAGCAATTGTATTTTCACAGATGGCAATGCAGGTTTGAATACCTTTTTTTTCTCTGAATAAATAATATCAATTGAAAAATGTATTTGGTGTTTACTCTGGTTATATTTTTCTAATATTAAAATAGTTTATGATCCATTACATTAATGTGTGACAGAAAGGGAAAAAGAAACAAAACCTGTAAGGGGAGGCAAATACTTTTCCACAGTGACGTACAAAAACCAAACTTTAGCATTCAGACTTTAAAGCCAGAGAGCACACAATACATCGTGTTTGTTCAGCATTACATGCTTGTTTTTCCCCTTTAATAGTTCAGCTGCTAACTATTACCTGAGAGCAATTTTCTTTTCAGATTTGTAGAAATCCTATTTTTAACCCTTAGCCTTGAGGGATGTAAGTTCTCTGAAACCAGACATGCTTGTGCACAGGTGGTTTCCAAGTCAAATTCTGATCAGTCTGAGGTTGTAGATTATTTTGCCTCAGTATTTCAGCTGGCAGAGAGGACTGTATGGGAACCTTTACCAAACAACACAAAGGAAGTACTCTGCGAACTTTGTGTCAAGATCGGAATAAATAAAATTATAAGTACTATGCCTTCACAGTATATTGGAATAGCATAATAGGAGTTGAAATTGAGCAAAATGTGGCCCTCTGGATGAAACTTTGCTGCTTTCAGTAAACAATTCAGAAAATTCGACTTTTCACTCTGAAAAGTCGAACTTTCTAAATAAGCAATCTGACAGCTATCCTCTGCATTTGCACTTATCAAGTTCTGTAGTCTCAAGAGCTGGAATGACAGCCACTGCTTTTATCTGCCTGATCCCACACACTGGATCAAATTCTGCAAATGTACACCACCACTACACACTTCCATGCTCTGTCTTTAGGTACAGACCCCTCACTGAGGCACCACAGACGGCCCTCTGCTCAGGAAAGGGGGAGTTTTGTCAAGTAGGGTCACACCAATTGAAAAAAGAGCACAGGTCACAAAGACTTGACCATGGCTACCGTAAACCTTACCCAACTCAAATCCAACTCGTCTTGGCCTCTGTAAACGGTTTAAATTTGATGCCGAAATTGCTCGGTAGCTCGTACCAAATAGGCTAAGTGTCAGACTGACAGCATTTTGAGAGCAAGTCAAGCTTGTCAGGAGTCATCCATGATTTCAAAGGCTTTTGTGACAAGACAGGTTCTCTGGTCACAAGACAAAAACATTTTCCAGTACTGTGCAATTTACATTGACCCACCCAAGATTACATTTTCACACATACAGATGGGAACGAGGCATATTTCTGAGTTGTGAGTTAGAGAAAATGTATATATAAGACCAAGCAATTTATCTGAACATGAAAGCTCACAATGAGGCAGGGGGCTCAGCTTTCTTTAAACCTTCATTTTTTTTTTCTTTAAAGCTCATGAATAAGAGGTTTGTTTATGAAAAAGCCTCACGAGTAAATATGTGAAGATAAGACAGAGAGGCAGTTTGATGTGCAGGGAGACCCAACGTCTATTCCAATGGATACGAATGCAAAACGGAACAGGTCAGGCCCTTAAGGCATTGAGATGTATCATTGTGAATGGATGAGTGATATGTGTCATCAGAGATGCACAAGAATTCAAAAACAAATCTAGCAAAAGAATCAAGGTATACCAATGTTTTTAAGAATTACAGATCAGGAAGGTTTAGTATCAGAAGGCACTCAAAATGCAGTTAAAAGTAATCAGCTTCTTCAAAACTCTGCAGCAAGAGTTCTGATGAAAATTAAAATAAGAGATCATATTTCTCCTATTTTAGCTTTCAGTTCATTGGCTCCCTACAGAGCCTGTAAAGGGACGTTGAAGGGAAAATAAATAAACTTTCAAGAGTGCAACAGTAATTTCACATGTGCACCAGATACTTTCTCGTGCACACACTTTAGCTCACCACTGTCAGTGTGTGAATGTGTGTATGAATGGGTGAATGACTGATTGTAGTGTATTTTTTTTGACAGTGACTATTATTTTGTCCCCATGAGTTCCTGGACAGAGTTTGCTGGTCTACAACTAGGTTAGCTGGGTTTCAGAAAGGTACTGTAATGTTCTAACAACACTTCACATAAAACATGCAGAATTTCATCACAAAATATTAAAACGAAAAGGAGGACTATGTATAGGGGGTGTTTGTTGATTTGCTAGTTAACATTAGCCTGGGTGCTATCGGTTCTTTTTAAGGTAACACTGTTGTAAAAACTACAGTTTAAAGAATACAAGCGGTTTATCTGTTAAACAGCTGACTGCAGCCTGGCTGTATGAGTAGATAGTCTGAGTTAATATCCCGCTAATAGACTGTTATGCTCGTGTTACTCCATAAAGAGATGAAGATCAAAAAGGTAGAATATTCAGCACGATCAACAGAAGAAGTTTATTCCATGTCTTTGTTAACATCTGTGTAAGAATATCTGAAAGCTGCTAAATAACACATTTTTATAATGTTGAAATTTGTGCGTGGCACTGGTGGTGTAGGGGTTAAGCGCGTGACCATACAAAAACCAAACTTTAGCATCCAGATTTTAAAGCCAGACAGCACACAATACATCATGTTTGTTCAGCATTACATGCTTGTTTTTCCCCTTTAATAGTGCAGCTGCTAACTATTACCTGAGAGCAATTTTCTTTTCAGAATTGTAGAAATCCTATTTTTAACCCTTAGCCTTGAGGGATGTAAGTTCTCTGAAACCGGACACGCTGGTGGTGTAGGGGTTAAGTGCGTGACCATGTGCAGAGGTTATAGTCCTCGATGCCTCATCGATGTCCTGGGTTCGAGTCCCAGACCCAGCGACCTTTGCCTCTCTTTGCCCTCTTTCCTTTCTACCTGCTGTCGAAAAATTAAAAACAAAGGCTCTAGCGCTGCAACAAAAAAAATAATGTTAAAATTCATCGAGTGATATTATTCTGTTTTGTATGAAAATCCTATCCGTTTTAGGTTAAAGGGGATCTATTATGGAAAATTCACTTTTGATCGTTTTTATACCTCCATTTAGGTCTTTAATGCTTCTACAAACATTCCATACCGAAAAAAACAAAAAACATTCAGCCGTGTGACGTCACAATTACAATGGCACCTAGAACGTTACCTGAGTCCCGCCTCTGACTAGCAACTGAAGCGGAGCTCCACCCACTTGATGTTCGGTAGGGGATCACGTCTCGCTGGCTGGTTTTACCTTATACAGGCTTTAGAATGGCTTCCCTCAAAAGGCAGATGTTCTGTTGTTGGCTGCAATGACCCACATGTGTCCATGCCATCCCACTGTCGGATAACAGAGATTCATGGCTTCATTTTATTTTTGAGGGCAATGTTCCAGTCACATTCCAGTACTAGTTTGCGCGAATCACTTCACCACGGACTGCTGTGAGAAGTCACATTAGTACACATAGGGATTTGAAAAAGACTTAGACTGAAGTCCCTACTGTCCCTACGGTTCGTGATAAATCTGCAGATGACAGAAATGGAAGTACTTATTGTTGTGTCTTATAAAAGTTTTAGTTTCGTTTTCATGTGTACCACGTGCTGGTTGGGCGTGTGGCCAGACACAGTCCTAAGACAGCTCATTCTAAAAGGAGCTCAAAAAGTGAGGAGGTGAAATCTCTTTCGACTGTGCGAAAAATGTAATTAACGTGCTTTGTAAAGCCCATAGACATATCCCAAATGTTTTAAAGGAAGTATAATCACCTTTAATATGGTGAAACAGGTATTTTTCCATGAGGTTTTTATACTGTGAGGCACAATTTTTTTGCTACTATTTTTAAATTTGAATGCAAGATGCTTTGAAATAAGAAAATGGCTTTGGTGAGAACATAAATGGGCACTCACACACAAGACAGATGCAAATCAACTACTTATATTCCACGGCTTGAAGAAGAAAAGGCTCATGTGTTTAACTCTGGAAACCTGGCTTGAAATGTAGCTGACTGCCACCATTTTCCTTTACTTCAGGTAGACAGGGAACAACCTTTTCAGCTGCCTGTGTGTGTGTTTCTTTGTATGTGGGTGTGTGTGTGCCTATTTTCCTCTCTCTCTTTTCACACTAGGAGAAAACATGGAGCCTGTCTCCGCATCGATAACGCATCTAATCCATCACCGGTGGCAGGCTGAAGAATTCTGGTGTCAGCTGGAGCGGCTGAGAAAGCGCTGGTGAATGGTTGAGATGGGGCCCCACCCGCACGCATGCTGTCTTTTGTTTTTGATTGTTGACATTAAAGCTTCCCGGACTCACGTTAGCCTGTTTAGCCGAGTGCACTATGTGTCAATTCCCCTTGGACAGGCTGATGCTGGAGAGGCCACACTATTGTGACAGGGGAGAGGAACATGAGAGGACAGGAAAAGGGTGATGAGGGGAGAGGCAAGGGGTATGTACAGATACAGAGTTTGGGGAAAAGGTAAGGGGAAAAAACAGGCTGCATTCTCAGGAGATGGTATAGCAGGAAAAGAGATAAATTACAGGAAGAGAAACAAGCTTTAAAGGACAAGGTGGCACTATATCTGCAAAATTGACCCGAGCCTCCAATCAATACAAGAGGCAATTGGTTCATATTTTTGGCCGGGCACCATAAACTTTATTGATTTCCCTCTATGCTCTATGAACAAAGCAGTTAACCCTTTACTCTACAACACCTTTCCTCATCCATTTAAACATTAATGGAAGCTACCACAGTGAACAAATCACACTTGATGATGTTTCAAGTGAATTGTTTTTCCTGTCATTGATTTGCTGTAAATATTGAAATAAAAAACATCCTGTTAAATGGATCTCCAGTGAGTCCTGAGAATGAATCATCCAAAAGCTTTGGGATCTCCCACTTACCCTTAATACCATTTTAGGGTATTCATATTTCCAGCTCTCTGGGTCGCATAACTTACAACCTGGAACATGATTGTTTCAGCACTTTCTTCTGTTTGCCCCCGTTTCCAAATGAGAAACCAGAGCCTGCGGCACGCATTAGGGGTCTGTGGTGGGGGTGAGATCAGGCCACAGCTCTAATCAGCCCGAGCACACATATTAAGCGCAGCAGCACAATGCAAGGTCTATATTTAGCTACTGTATTAAAACTCGAAACAGGGACCAATATAGCACTGATGGAAGCAAGCCAGGAAGGTTCTGAGAGAGCAAAAACAGAAGGAATGTGAAGGAGGGGATTTTCAGCTTAGCCCTCAAAAAATAGAGTATCAAAAAGGAAGACAAATAAGTTTAAAAAGTAAGTATAATACCATTTTCAAATGAAATGAAGTCCGTCAATCTAGAAAGTTAACTATTATTCACAATGGAAAACATTTAAGACAGAAGCCCATATTCCTGGAAATGGACATCCCAGCAAATTCACCTTAATGTCACGCTGTGTAATGATAGGGAAAATCCCAAAAGATCCATCTCAGACTTTACAGGCTTTACATAGCAGAATAAATGAGAAAGTTAATGAGAGAACAATTAGAAAAAGACTGAACAAGTATACTACTTTTGGAAGGGCCGAAGGAGAAAAGCTTTTGAAGGAGAAAATACCCCTTGAAAGTTCAGTGAATCAAATGACTTCTTGAACAATGTCCCAGCAAGGCGGTGGAGAGATTATGATTTGGGCTTGTTTTGCAGCCACATAAACTGGGCATTTCAGTCACTGAGCTGACATTAAACTCTTCCATATATGACATTATTACAGAGTCAGGGTGGAGCCAGAGTTAGGTCATCTGTCCGATAGCTGAAGCTTGGGTAAAACTGGGATATGCAACAAGACAAAGATATGGAACACAGCAGCAAATCCACAAGAGTACCTTCTGGCTGCAGCGACTTTGTCGAAAGTCCTCAAAATGATTACAGTGCAGTGGTGGGATCTTAAGAGAGCTGTGCAGAAACAAATGTCTGCAAACCTCGATGATCTGGAGCAATGTTGGAAACAAGAGTGAGCCAAAACTTCTCAACAACAATGCAAGAGACTGATAAAGTCATACAGAAATCAACCACTTCAGATAACTGCTGCTAAAGGTGGTTATATAAACTTCTGAATTATGGGGTCTACTTAGTGTTTCACACAGCCTTTTCATTTTGGTATTATCTATGATTAATAAATAAGGATGTGGTGGAATCTGTTGTGCTTTTAGTTACACTTTGGACCAGATTTTAATAATTGTACAAAAGGTAAGACCAGATAATTCTTATTGTGTCTTGACGTATGAAACCGGAGATTTGAATAAGGTCATATTTGCTTTTTCCCATTCCTATTCACACTTCTGTTCAGCTTGATGCCAATGAAATAATAACTGTAATACAGACAGCATTATGCTAACATTAAACGATATGTTCACACAGTTATGTACAAGCAAACACACACCGTCTCTCACACTTGTAGTTGTAGTAACAATACCTTGTAATGAGAACAAGGTAGCATACACCTCCTCCCCAAAAAACCCCTGACTTTAAAAAGGGGGCTTTTTCCCAGGGAAAATTATGTTAAAAGGGCACTGCATGATGTACGAGAGAAGGGAGGGAAAAAAAAAAAAAGCTGAGCTCATTTCATGTGAGTAAATAAGCAAGGAACAAAACAATCACATTACATGCAGTACACATGCAGCCTCTGATGGTGAGACAAAAGTTATTATAGGAAAGTCAAACAGCCTGAGCCAGAAGGAAATATCACCCTCTGCTTTCTCCCCTGGTGTTCTTCAAAGTAGATCACAAAAGATACGAGCATCAAAAAGTAGCTCAGGAAAAGGTTCAGGTGAGGGGCAAATTAGCTGAAATTGTTTCAATTCCTCCCACCGGATCTGTGAGATTTAAATGTGGGACAAGATTGGCAGGGAGCGGTGAGACGCTAAGGAAATTATAGCCAGCGGGATCTGAAACATAAATGAGAGGAAAAAACACTCAAAACACTTCAATCAAACTAATCAAGCCAACCTTTTACTTCAGTAATATGCACAAGCATCTATGATGTCCCGATATGTTTCATGCTGTGGATGATATGCCTGCCATTTGAACAATTGGCTGCTAAGCAGGGTTTTGATAAATGCAAACTTATTTCTGTAGGCTTTAGAAACTCAGTCTTCAGAAAAATGCAGGTGGCATGCAGGATTACATTAGAAGACCCACAAATCTTCCCTTTCATCTCAATCACAAAATATGCGGAAGCTGGATTCAACCACAGTTACTCCTCCAACTGGTTAGTGATCTGTTGGTCCTATAGTTTACTGTATTTGGCAAACAGACACTAGATAGTACAGGTGAAACAAGATCTCACATATGAAGTTGTATCCAGTTGTTAAGGTACACTGCTACTTGGGTTGACCCCTTTTTGTTTGAGTAATATTTTGTGTTTAAAAAAAAGTCCCATTTCCCTGCCTTTGACAGTCCGCTAAAAATATTGTGCTGACCAACAACTGTTAAAAAAGTTCTGAAGAAACCCTCACCAATCAAAACTGTCCCTCTGGCAGCATTTTGTGTAGCCAGTGACAGATACAAATAATTTATAAGTACTGTGACAATACTACAACTGCTAACTGTTAGCGGCTAGCAGTGCTAAACCTCGCATCTACGTACCAACTATCTAGCAAGGTGGTGGAGGGGTGATGATTTGGGCCTGTTTTACAACTTTGCATTTGACCCAGTAAGTCACCCAAAAAAACCATTGGATCCAAAAGTTTTTCCAGCAAATATAGGCTCTCCCAGCTAAAGGGAAAGCGGAAAAAAAATTTGGAAAAGCAAGTCCCAATGACCCTAAATATAGCAGCAAATCTGCAACAGAATTGTGGTATTTGTGTGAGCCCTGTGGAAATACTGTAACTTGCTACTTGCTACAAAAGTTTAGTTTATCTGTGCTAAACTGAAAGGCTTTCCACAATTTTAAATTAGTCTCAACAGCATTTAAACATTCAAGGTCTAAACACAGACTGATTAAAACCGTACAGTACAATTAGATAAGCTAAAAAAAACAAAACATGGGCTAGTCAAGCCTAGTCTGGAAATTAATGTAAAATACCTGCTTGAGATTTATTTTATATATAATCTGTTCCTTATTTTTTAAACAAGTCCCATGTTTTCATGAAATAGTTTGTTTTTACAAATTAGTCACAAGTATTGAAGTTAAGAAAAAAACTGGTTGGAGAGCAACACTAAAAAAATAAGTTATTTTATTTGCATCGACATAAAAGCATTTGATCAGGGGATTTCAACATCTAAAAATGTCTTCTTCAAACTTCTTTTGACTTTAGCCAATTAGTTTCCTGGGCAAAATGTCCAACGTTTTTTGGTTAAAACCAATAGAGTCTGTACCTATTAGAAAGGGTATTTATCCCTTTCTATGAAAGTGTCATGGGAAGAAAACTTTTTTAAAAATTTGAGGGTTTAAATAAAGATTTGGGAATGAACATGAGGGAATAGTCAAAGTGACAATTGGAAAGAAATGGAAGAGACTTCTCAAGCACAACACAAAAAAACACAAAAGGCCACTTTTAATAACCATAGCAGTCTCAACATTTTCGCCCCTTAGGAAAAAGCCCCTCTTTTGTACTTTGTAGAGCATTTGTTTTTGTTTACACCAACAGAAACTAGCACATTAGACGTTTCCCTTTGATATGCAGCCCAAAACCTCTTTTTTTAAATTTAAAGTTTTTGGACCGCAATGATTCTTCAAATTACCTGGATTTTAAATATTTCAGGCCAAGTGACTATGATGGCCATCATTATACTGTTAGAAGGTCCAATGAAGCCCAAGCTTCCTTACAGATAGCATGAAATTTTCTAACAGGACATTCTGATACTTCACTGAATTCATCCTCAAGTCTTCAAGCTGCAGGTTTCCAGTACCACAGTAAACAAAGCAGCCGTGAGTATCAGTGAGCCACCAGCATACTTCAGTAAGGAGATGGTGTTATTTTCAGTATGTGCTTCATTCATTCTCCTCCAGACATGCAGATTCATATACTTATAGGAACAATAGTTCTAGTACTGTTTCATCACAATACAAAACAAAATCCCTAAACCTCTTTGACTTATACAGCTATTTGCAAAATGAAGCTGACCTTTCTTGTGCTTTAGATCAGTGGGTCTTTTGCGGACAGTCAAAAATTTTTGACTTGCTTCCTCCTCAAAAATCTGGTGGCAGTCATTAATAGACTCTTTCCGCCACGTCCGGGTAGTGTAGCTGTTGTTACTTTACCTTTAAACTTGCAAACTTCCAACTGAATCTCTAACATGCAATCACTTTACCGTCAACAGTCTAAATGTCCTATCTCAAGCACACCTGATGCAACTAATTAAGCCCTTGCTCAGTTGTATCAGGTGTACCTGAGACAATACCTGATTTGGAAATGTGTGCTTTCTAAGAAAAATTCTGTTCAGTTGCCTGAGTAGTTTGTAGTAGTCTCTAAAAGTTGAATTTAGAGATACATTTGAATAAAATCCTTGTTTTATTAATTTAATGAAAAGTTTTTTTTTTTGTTTTTTTTTAAAAACCAAAAAAAAAAAAATGTGCAAAATAAACCGTATTTGCAGAGGGGTTAAATAATATTAGGGAAAACTGTATACACCCCAGATCGAAAAAAACTATCCCATACCAAATTTGACTCCATATAAGCACATGTCACAACCTTTAACCTCTCACCTATCAAGTTCCTAGAATTAGTTTAAGTTGAGAAGAAAGGGAGAGGCACGACGGACACTACACTATGAATCTTTAACCCCGTCAGAGGGCAGAAACTCAGTAGGAGGGGGGATACGAAAGGAGGATGAGCAGAGAGGGACAGGGGTGTTCTAATCAGTCTGTTTACAGAGTCACAGTGATGCAATTTGTGAACTGGCAGGGGTTGGATTGTCTGACCCCTTTCAAAATGCTCACAAGAAAAGCAGGCGAAAAGCCCCCTGTGCTGGACAAGGGTTGCCATGGCAATCCTTCTCCCCTTGGGCAGGAGAACAGCAGGGAATCAACTGAAAGCTGGCGCAGATGAGGTGATCTTTGTGAATTGTTTTTTTTTAAATCATATCACTTCCTATCTCTAGTTTGAGCTAAACTGGTTTAAGAATGATTGCTTCATCACATTCTCTTTATTTACAGCCTTTAAGTAGCTTTCTGTTTTAGTGCTACAGACATTAAAGGTCTGCAAGGCACCTAAGGCATTCCAGCGGAAAACTGAAAACAGGATATTTGAGGTCATGACTCCTTGATAAACTCGACTCACCTCTGTGTAGTACTGTGATAGCTCGTTGCTGCTGTCACACCTACATAGTAACTCTGGTATGAGTATTCAATATTTTAGTAAGCGAATATTGATCAAATATAAATCTGGCACATCTGTGGTTACCAACACTTTCTATTGGAAGTCTCATGCTAATAGCTTTGACCACCTTTTAACCATCATAACTATTCAATTTGTCATGCAACAGCATAATCAGGTGCACAATCTGTTCAGTATCTTATTTTTATATACTTATTAAAAATCTATTTCAAAACTTTTTTTTTTCATTTGAAAAACCAATGGTCTTCACCAGGCATTTATACAGACATTGAGAGAAGAAAAATTAATCCCTTTAAATTCTGGTCTTTTATGCATTTAAAAAAAACAATTTAGACCTGATAAAGACTAGCTGATGAATAAAACTTAGATTGGACAGAGGGTGTGTACCATGATGGTAGCTGAACAAGAAGGGAATCTGAAATTCTTTGTTTCGCCAGTCTGGTTCCAACAGCGTATAAAAACGCTTTGGTTTTACTCAGTCTGAAAGCAGACAGGCTCCAAACTCTTTGTGATTCAGGTGCTCCATATGCTTATTGGTCTCATTGTTAACACTGTGTTCAAAGGGAATGCAGTTTCACTCTGGATGCATCTGTTTTCCAAGCTGTTGATAACATTTTTGTATTGTGAGAAGCTAATTTGGTTAAAGTCTCAAGTATATTCGTGTTTCTTTTCTTATCCCAACATTTTACATTACTGGTCTGTTTTTGGTCGTTTTGTAATTTTTTACTATCACAATGTCTGTGCCTCTCTGACATTTCACATCCAGGTCACTAAAATCTATTTAGGCATCAAGGGTCCTGAAAGTCCATCCAACTAGCCAATTAATTCAGAGTTTTATTACATTATGCAAATGAGACATACTAGCCCATTACATGTTGCATTCAAGCATGTCCTTTGCAATTGCAATTTTGCAAACATTGATATTGCGATGACAAATGGAACTTAACATATTGTGCAGCTCTGTGCAATATTGCCTGACCTCAAAGAAACAGGGGATTCTAGAGAAATTCTACTCTATTCCCAGGTATCACATTAATTTCAATATTATATATGTATACCTGTTCTGCATCTGTATATACTCAAATCAGGCATATTATGACCACTGAAAGACCTTTACTATATTATTTAACTAGGGGTATACTGCAGCAATCAATGACATTAGACTTGTGTGTTTTTTATGTACCCTAAATATTCTGCCAATAAGATCATTGTACCTGAAATTGACTGTCTTTGATTTACAGATTTCCATTTGATCAAAAATCATGTAATATAAATTACACAACCAGGCATGTAGTAAAGATGGTATTAATAACTCCACTTCATAAAGAATGTCCAAGCAAGAATGTGTAATGCTGTCTGTGAATAAAACAAGTTAATGACTTTCAGTCATATTTGCTTTATGTGAAAGCAATAAATGCAGTCCTGATTCATTATTCTGCTAATTAGAAAGGTCTGCGAAGAAGGATTTATGCTTTCTGTTCTCAACTTATGTTTGAACATTAATGACATTTATTGCGTGTAACACAAACACGGGGTCAGACAGCCACAGTGCACATAACGCAGCCATGTTTTTCGTTTGTAAATCACAGGCAAAGAAACAACAGCGCGCAGTGGTTCTGTGGACCAGAGGTGATCAGAGATACATGTCAGGAGAGACATGTGCTGGTGACAAATTATCTCCCTTTATCAGCACCAAACACTGGGAAACAAACACACCCACACAGACACAAACTTCCCCATCTGCCCTCATCACCGTCATAACTCTGAAGTGGCAGGAGGGGAAAATGCTGTGTATGCAGAATAAAAGAGCAGTATATACACTTAGGTCAGAGTAAGCTAAAAAAAAAGAGAGGGAGACATTCAGAGACGATAGAAGAGGATATATATGTGTGTGTGTGTGTGTGTGTGTGTGTGTGTGTGTGTGTTTGTGTGTGTGTGATGGTGGCACATTTCGTAGTCTATGAATCTTCACTAAGGCTCTTTAATAATGCCGACCAATCTAGCAACGGGGATTTAATGCCTGCTTCCTTCCAGAAGGGATAGAACAGCCAGTTAAAGTATGCTAATTCATTGGCACTAAATACACTGCTTTAAATGTCAACCTTCCATTATTACACACACGCACACACATACACGATCCATGTGGCATCATAGACTCACGCTCAGGGAATCAGAACAAAACACACATAAAATCACACAAACCAGGATGCTGCTAAGACACAACGAAATTAACTTAGAAATTGAAACCACTTTAGTCAATCAATAATTTCCAGAACAAAGGACACAAAGAGGCTTTCTTAAAAAAACGTAAATATTTGTAGAGGTAATTATATTGTAAAAGAGAAAATGAAAGAATAAGAATACGAGGAGAAAAGGAGAAATGGGTGCACAGAACAAAGAAATAACATTAAACTCAGAGCCAGAATATAGCTACAGCAAATAAGAGCAACCCAAATAACCAGTGAGAAGCCTGAAAGTCCACAAGCCAGGGTGACAGCACCATTAATTCTATTAACCCCATTAGCATTCCATCCTCATCGCCTTCCTGGGTCAATACACACCTCCATCAAACTGCAGAGCTTTTGCTTTTCTTCCATATGCAGAGAAAAAGAAGATGGATGGATACTGGAGTGTTCAAGGTGGGATGGATGAACAGGAGTTCCAAACAGTGGCACGTCCTGTGACTGGGATAACCAGCTAGTCATCTCAGCCCATTACTGTCTAAGACACACATGACTGCAATGCTGTTTCATGTGACAGTTAGGTAGTGCTGTGGAGGAGCAGAGTCCTTCACAGATTCTCTGGGTTAAACATGGGAAGGGTTTAGTTATCGCACAGGCTTTACATAAGTCAGACATAGCCTTGTGATCACTGACAAGTAAAATGAAAAGCACTCATTTTTACAGGCTTTACAATATTTTCTTTATGTACTAACAGGGTATTCATTTTACACTGTTAGGTTATAATCCTGTGATTAGTCAGGACACTATTGAAAAAAAAATCATGCATGCACTTGGGTGACTGGTACCAGGACTTCATTTACAACCTTGGGACTCTTTAAGTACTGAGGTGGGGGTCACTGATGATTTGGCTCGTTTGCAACAGATGCCATCAGGTCTCCAGATTAGCATAGAGGTTTTGAGAGGCCAGGTAAACATGTTTCAGCAGAAGCCACCAATTTACTGCTAAACTTGCACAACGACATGGAAGCTGCCTCTTTTGCTTGATGGCCACATTCTTGTGGCTGATTTATGCATGTATAGTAAAACTAATAAAAAGCCTTTTTCACAAAACGGTTCTGCCATGTAGCTGCAAAGTTAGGTCCTCTTTAAGATGCTTCTGGTCATTCATAAATCCTCAACTGACCCAATCATGTCCTAGGTAGATGTGAGCTCTCACCTGTGCAACCACAGCAGTAGTAGGGTGGAATTAAGCTGGGTCAATACTGGGTGCTTTGCATGAAATTTGTGTCAAACATTAGTGATTCAAAAGGGTGAACATATCAGAAGCATGTGATGTACATCACAAGATATAGGTCTATTTTTTTTTTTTACCAACCCACACCTTGGTGCACTTTAGAGAGACCGGTTCAAACTGTGCTATTGGTGAGATTTGACGAGCATCAAATGATGCACTGTCCCGATGTTGATTTCCAGTAAGTCCATCAGCCAGATGGTGTCATTGACCCCACAGCTCATTGATGGTCACTGTTACATCCCATCCTCGAGTTAAGTCATTATTTTGGCTAACCTATACATACCTAAACCCATAATATCACTGGCAAATGTAGGTTTAAGGTAATCTTAAGGATTATTTCTTGCTGAAAAAAAGTGCTATCAAACTGCTACCATACTATTACAGATACACTTCACTGCGCTGTAGCCCTGAGCACCAGAGTGTATGTATAAAGAGCTGTGCAAGTTGTTCCTCTCTGTTTCCCTCCATGAACTCTGTACAGAGGAGGTGCAGCTCTAAGGGGCTATCTTTGCTGTGTCTGCAGCTGAGAAGTATGATCTTCCCTACCGGCTGATTGCAGCCCATATTACCTGCGGGACAAGCTATTTCCTGTGTATAAGTCCACATCTCTGAGGTAATGTCTAGCATTAGCAGCGGGAGCTATATGGGTGTTTGTTACAAGAAAAATCTTCTGCCAAAGAGCATGCAAGGCTGGCGTGAAATCTGAAAGGGAAGCACGCTTCACTGTGCAGTTGTTTTCTGTTACTGTTGCTCCATCTCCATCTGCACAAGGCTAGATTTAGGATGAAATCATTCATCTGAGTACTCAAAAGTGCAAAGCTGGTAAGAAACAGGCTGACATATAATGCATAAAGTTTTTTTTTGTCAGTAATGGCATTCAAAACTGAGAAAACCCACATCAAACAATAGACTTCTGTTTTTTTCTCTTATTCATAAGCTGACCACAGACTCCATCCAGACGGCTCCAAGTTTGGCCACCTCAGTGCAGATCCCCCATAACTCGCTGGCTTCCTGTTATCCCACAACTGGGCTTTCAGTCTCTTCCCTTCTCCTTCTCTCCTTGTGTCCCAGACTTGTTCTTACTGTAAAACCACATAAATGTTTGTTTCCACACAAATGTAGATGGTTGTTTGGCCAGGTGTGTTCGTGTGTGTTTGTGCGTGTCGGGGTGGGGGGGTAAAGTGCAGTCATTCTATTTAAGATTTGCAGCCCAATGATATAATGTGTCTACATGTCGCACACTCCCCTCCCCCCTAACCGCTGCTTACAGGCCCTTTGTTCATCTGAAACAAGAGGCCAAATAATTGTGTCCATATGAGGGAGGAAAGTGCAAGAAGAAAGCAGAGAAGGGGGAGGAGGAGTGGGAAAGGGGGGGGTGTTTTGGGAATTAACGGTTTTTTCACAGCCCGGGGGGGGGGGGGGGGGGGGGGGGGGGGGGTTTTTCCTGTCTTAGAGGACAAAACAGTTTTATAACCCCTGAGACACCCATACACACACCCTCCCCACATGGATAGCTAAAAAGGAAAGGAAAGGCCAGAGTGCACTGAAAATGAACAAAACGAGACCAACAGCCGTACAGTTGATTTACTGTCCCTTCATGAACAGAAGGTGAGAGAAACAAAAAATCTGTTTTCTTAGGCTATAAACTTCTTTACTGCACCTAAGAGTAGAAAGGACATGCATCTGATTTAGGAGTTGCTTTCTCTTCCAGTACAAGTACAGACAGTATTAAACCAAATATTAGTGGGGCACCATGTGCATTTTTGTGCCTGATGGCTATAACTTTGACTCTGGATCAGTTGGAATGTATGTACTTGACTTGGAATCTGTGTGATTTGATTGAATTGACTTTGCAAAGTGCCTTGAGATGACATGTGTTGTGAATTGGTGCTACATTAACTGAACTGCATTGAGTTGAATTCTTTGGATTTGAGAAAATCCACAATAATTTCAACCCAATTTAACTTTATAAAAGTCATCAGTCCGCCATAAAAAAAAGTGATGCATATAAATCGATAGGTCCAAAATCAATAGGACCATTATGTCTAAAATGAGTATAAACCTTTGACTGAAAATGTAAGATATATACAGTACAGACCAAAAGTTTGGACACACCTTCTCATTCAAAGAGTTTTCTTTATTTTCATGACTATGAATATTGTAGCTTCACACTGAAGGCATCAAAACTATGAATTATCACATGTGGAATTATATACTGAACAAAAAAGTGTGAAACAACTGAAAATATGTCTTATATTCTAGGTTTCTTCAAAGTAGCCACCTTTTGCTTTGATTGCTGCTACGCACACTCTTGGATTCTGTTGATGAGCTTCAAGAGGTAGTCACCGAAATGGTTTCACTTCATAGGGTGCCCTGTCAGGTTTAATAAGGGGATTTCAAGCCTTATAAATGGGGTTGGGGCAATCACTTGTGTGTGCAGGAGGTGGATACAGTACACAGCTGCTAGAATTTGATTTATGACAAGAAAAAAGCAGCTAAGTAAAGAAAAAAGGTGCCATCCTTACTTTAGAAATGAAGGTCAGTCAGTCCGAACAATTGGGAAAAATTTTTAAATGTCCCCAAGTGCAGTCGCCAAAAACCATCAAGCGCTCCAAGAAAAAGGCTCACATGAGGACCGCCTCAGGAAAGGAAACCAAGAGTCTGCTGCTGACGATAAGTTCATCCGAGTCAACAGCCTCAGAAATCGCAGGTTTACAGCAGCTCAGATTAGAGAACAGGTCAACGCCACACAGAGTTTTTGCAGCAGGAAAACATCTCTAAAACAACTGTTAAGGGGGGAGACTGTGTGAATCAGGCCTTCATGGAAAAATGCTGCTAGGAAACCACTGCTGAGGATAGGCAACAAGCAGAAGAGACTTTTTTGGGCTAAAGAACACAAGAAATGGAAAATTAGACCAGTCGAAATCTGGGGCATTGGTTTGATGAGTCCAAGTTTGAGATCTTTGGTTACAACCCCCGGGGTTTTTGTGCGGCGCAGAAGAGGTGAACCGGGGGGGGTTTCACAGCCTGGTTTCCCCACCGTGAAGCATGGAGGAGGAGGGGGTGATGGTTTGGGGGGGTTTTTGCGGGTGACACTTTGGGGATTTATTCAAAAATTGAAGGCATACTGAACCACCCATGGCCTACCACAGCATCTTGCAGCGGCATGCTATTCCATCAATTTTGCGTTTAGTTGGAGCATCATTTTTTTTTTTTCAACAGAACCAAATCCCCCCAAACACACCCCCAAGGCTGTGTAAGGACTATTTGACAAAGAAGGAGAGTGATGGGGTGCTGCGCCCGGGTATGATCTGGCCCCCACAGTCACCGGACCTGAATCCAATCGAGATGGTTTGGGGTGAGCTGGACCGCAGAGTGAACGCCAAAAGGGCCAACAAGTGCTAAGCATCTCTGGGAAATCCCTTCAAGACTGTGGAAAAACCCCTTTTGGTGACTACCTCTTGAAGCTCATCAACAGAATTGCCAAGAGTGTGTGGAGCAGTAATCAAAGCAAAAAGGGGCTACTTTGAAGCACCTAGAATATAAGACAATTTTTCAGTTGTTTCACACCTTTTTATGTTTCAGTATATAATTCCACGTGTTAATTCATAGTTTTGATGCCTTCAGTGTGAAGCTACAATATTCATAGTCAGAAAAAAAAAAGAAAACTCTTTGAATGAGAAGTGGTTTTCCAAAAATTTTGGTCTTGTACTGTTTATCTTACATTTTTCAGTCAAAGGGGTTTTTACTCATTTTAGACCTAATGGTCCTATTGATTTTTTGGGTATCGATTTATGTGCCATCCTTTTTTTTTGGCGGGCTGATGACTTTTATAAAGTTAAATTGGGTTGAAATTATTGTGGATTTTCTCAAAGCCAAAGAATTCAACTCAATGCAGTTCAGTTAATGTAGCACCAATTCACAACACATGTCATCTCAAGGCACTTTGCAAAGTCAATTCAATCAAATCACACAGATTCCAAGTCAAGTACATACATTCCAACTGATCCAGAGTCAAAGTTATAGCCATCAGGCACAAAAATGCACATGGTGCCCCACTAATATTTGGTTTAATGTCAGTTAGCAAGTTGTAGATACAACTCTGGCTTTTTGTACCCATTAATAACATCCTGGTATAAATCTGGGTGGATATTTCACCACTCCTCTTGACAGAATTGGTAGAGCTAATTTAAGTGGTTGGTTTCCTAGCATGGATCTGGCATCACCTATTTTCAAAATTATTGAGCATTAGGAAGGCCACTCAGGAAGCGTAATGGTAGTCTTCCAAAACTAGTTATATTTTTTGGATTACTGTCCTGACCAATAAAATGGCACATTCTTGAAAATAATTTTATGAATGCATAGTTTTAAAATATATTGTTTGCCATCCTGACAGAATTATGAGTTTGTAAAGTGGGGGGTGTTATTGCAGAGCTGCAGATGCCATATTCTTGAATGCAGGTGTAAATCCACACTGGCTGGGAGTTGTTTGAGGTCAGAGGTCACTAAATCCCTTATTGAAATATTTCATTTGTGACAGGAATGTTGTTTGCTAAGGAGGGTGAAGTGGAAACCTAAAGAGGGCTGTCATGGTAACATGAACTGTTGGTTAATCCCTCAGATTTAGCCAACAGTGTGTCTTTAACCAGATTACCTCATAATGATCTCCTAAACATTACTGCAAGAAATTTAATTTGGTGTCTAGCCATAGGAATATCTAGGCACTAACCGATCCTGTGATGCTAAATAAATTTCAGCGCCTAATCTACTGTATGTACATAGGTCCCAGACATGAGCATTGCCTAATGTAATCTTCTGGATGCAACACGATAGGGAATCATAATCTCAATTCCTTACAAAGGCATGGAACCGTTGCTTCAGTGCATGACATACATTCTGCATGTGCAAGCCTGCGTGTGTTAATGCTCATACATGCCTAAATGGTTTTCAGTCTCCTGGGTTTTTAGTCCTTCACTGAGCATGTGTGCAAAGGCTTAAGCTGAGGGGAGTTGAAACCACGGTGCAAGGATTCATGGATGGGTGCTAGGAATGCAGTCCTGAGGGCTAGGTTGAAGATGAACAGGGTGAGCAAATAGACAGGCACATGGGTTGGCCAAAAACCCCCACCAAGTCCTTGCCCTATATGACCCCTTTATTTACCCCATATATTCACCTCACTATCTCCTTTTATCGATTCCTTGCTTGCGATGCATTGGTTGTGCCAACTAGAAAATAAATTACTATAAATAGAGCTTTGCTGCCGTATGGGCACATGTGCCATTGATTTGGCAGTTGTTTTTGTGTGTTCACATGTGACAAATACAAATGTTTTGTATTCTAGCTGTGTCTCTGAGGTTCAAGCACAAAATGGGGTAGTGGGTTCAGGTGGTAAGGAAGATGGGAAACGAAGTTCAACATGAGTGGTTACATGAAGGTTTTTACATGCCTACTTCCTGCTACAGACTGGTGGTAAGGCAGGCCCTCCATAATTCAATAACAATAATCCCCAATGAAGGCCAAATAAAGAAACCTGCTGTGGGGTGGACCTAAGTGGCCACCACACTCCTTCTCCAAACCATCCATCCATCACTGATTGGGGAGAGCGAAATAGGGGGATTCGGGGGTGCGGGGAATAAAGGCCCAGCTGACATGCCATGCAGCATGCCAGACAGACAGACTATCCCTTCCTCCTCACTAACTAGACATCCTCCCTCCCGTTGATCCTCCACTCCACCTACCCCTGCTGAGCAAGAGCCACAGTAAAGGACTGCAGCTGACTCCCGTAGCTCTACTGGATGAGTGAGCAGTCATGACCTCTGGCTTTGCCTGCAACCCAATACAAATACCAAATAAATGGCGTGAAACAGGCAACTCTTAGAGGCCTGCCTTTTCTTACTGATGTTCTTTCGGTGAAATCAACAACATTTCTTTGATTGCAATGAGAGGAAAGCTCCATGGTTCATTGTTGCCAGATTTATTTCACATCCTACTTACATTTAGTTTAGTGTCACAGACATTTTTAATCAAAGTTTTGGAGAAGCTTGTTTAAATCAGAGAAATCAGAGAAATCACATTACTCCTATTTTGAATGTTGGATTGGTACATTAAAAGATTCCAATGCTAGTGGAAAAACACTTGCTGGCCATTTTTGAGCCACTGTTAATGAAGTTACAATAGTTTCAGTTCATGGAAGGGCTTGATCCAATTGCGTGGTTCTTTGGGGACCCCTTGGGTTCTAAAGATTCTAACCACTTCCGTTTTATTAGAGGGGTGAGATCAAGGGTCAGATACCAGAAGCTTGTTGGTCGGCTACAAATGTGTATCACTTGCTCTAGAAAAAGTCTCCCATTTTGTACAGTCTATTCAAAAGTTGGATGTTCTGTAACAAATTCAAACCTAAAAAATGGAACACTTCAGACCAATTTTAAAGCTAAAAAAACAAATGACATCCCAGGTAAATGATGAAAGTTTGTTAAACTTACCTATGCAGTTGTGTAATCATTGCATGTAATAAAGTATTTCTTGAAGCTCTGTTTCATATAACACAATCAGACTGAGTTGGCGGTTTTTTTTTTTTATGATCAATAAATGTGTGGTTTGCTCCTATTTATGTAAAGACTTCAATTTAAACTAAACTTCTGGTTTTAAGGGTCAATTGCAGCGTATGCTTAATGTGGAACCCAGTGTTTAGACCAAGAGTGTGATCTCATCATCACCTCTGTTTTTATCACTTGCTTTTAGCAATTTTTTACAGTAACAATTTACAGGTTACCCTTTTCAAAATCAGATTTTAAACATTGTTGCATTATTTTTGTCGCACGTTGGTAATTAATAATAACTTTAACAAGAATAGCTGTATTTGCCTTTAGCTCATGTCCATCTGTTTTTATTATAAAGAATAGTTCATTTGAACAAAGTCACAAAACCACCGTACATTAGAGCATTAGTTGAAAAAAGACTCTTAATTCTAAGAATTTAAAGTTCAATTTGTCCTTAATTGGAACCATTAAAAGTGAACCTTTTGGACTGAATACTGTATTCCTCTGCTTAGTGGTTTTTACAGTGGTTCTTTTTTTTTGAGTGAATGGAAAGTGGACAGGGATTAAACTAAAACCTGTATGAAAACTCCCAGACAGCCAGTTGCTATGCAGCTTGTAGTTCTTGCCAATATAAAAGACGAAAACTAAAATAAACTCATTTAAAAGAAGGGGGGTTGCGTTGGCCAATTAAAGTTTATTTTTGCAGAAGCCTCGAAAATCTCTTCCCATCAGTAAATATCCTGAGTTTAAATGACATTTATCTGCCATCTGTGTGATCTTCAGCAGGACGTTTTCAGCCGTTTTATTTGTGATGCTATGTTGAGCTGTGGCGGCAGAAGAAAATTCCCGTTTGATCAACATCCTGATCAAACTGAGAAGTGTCTCAGTGAAACACCCCTACCCAAGCCACACAAAAAAAAAAAAAAACACATGTACACTGTATGAGTTAACTCTGTTTCTCAGAGTAGACTGGTAGAGCTGCCTGGGCTCTATCAAAGTGTCGCCATATAACAAGATACAGCTGAAAACTTTAATTCCCCTGTCAGTCACACACACATTCATCTCTTTATCCCGCAACATGCAACACATTACATCCTGAATTCTCTGGTAACAGTCACTCTTTGTAGGGGGCTTGAATTGACTGGTTATAAGAGTTACCTTTAAAAGACATTTTCTCACACACAAGCAACACTGTTTCTCTCCATTCTAAATTGCGCAATATGACACTGTTGACCACATCATAAGAAGAAAGAAAGATGTGCCTGCATAGAAAAAGAATTGTGGAGGAAAAACAGGGTGGTGACAGAGAGACACAGGGAGTCCACATTTGACCTACATACTAATCTTTGTTCTGTTTATCTGGGTTGCAGCTATGCCTGCATATCGTGATACACCAGTTTAAATTATGAAATGTTTTATTTAATATTAACCACTTTATTAGTTTGAGATTTAAGATGGTCTGCAGTTATGGGCTATTTTTAGCATTGGAAAAAAGATTGACATGTTTAGCTACTACATGTCATCCTTGCCATCCGTTATTTTGTTATTGTTTCAATACATAAAGCACGTAATAAAATATGTGAACTCTACCTCTTGTAGGCATAGTTTGTTGGTGGACATTTGACAAGAGAGTGGTTTCAAAGGTTACTGCCACCAGCCAGACTTTCTGTGGAAATCTGTCAATAATTTACGTTTTTTTGTTGTACAATTCTTTGATGCATGAGCAAATGTTTGTGCGAACAAATACATGGATTCTGGTAAAGTTGGCAATAGTGTGAAATGAGGATGGATCGCAGAATGGAGAAGGTTAAAAGTTCATCATCAAAAAAACTTTAGCAATTATGACAGTGGACAAATGATGTAGCAATCAGATTGAAAAAATTCAAACAGGAATTTAAAATGAACTCGATAACATTGGGTAAGAGTATCATTGTTCTTGCCATCATTTGCTTTAGACCTTTGTGTCCAAATCAGTGTCCATCATGGCTGAACAGATGGGCATTTCAATTAACTCGATTAATAATCAGTAGCTAAAATGTGTTAATATGAGGGTTTTTTTTTTTTTTTTACCGCAATTTGAACAGTGAAGCTAAAACTAGGCCACTTGAGGAGTTCTGGATAGAGCACTATGGTATATTTTTTGGCCTAATTACTGCCTCTGGGTGGGTTGTTCTTTCAGCAAATGGCATGTTTAAGAGTCTGTATACTCCAGTTAACGATTTATTCGATGACTGAATTAGTTGACGATTGATTTCAATAATCTATTAATCATTACTAATATATGATTCAATTCTTTAGCTCTAGTCGAAAATTTGGTAAAACTGCCACATGCCCTACTGTTTACCCTAACACTGATCAGCTTGATTTTGATGTACTTATGTAGATTTTGGGCAGTTGTGGTTTTTGTTAAATTTTGCTTTTTTAAAGAGGAACAAACCTCAGATCAACTTTTTTTGCAGATAAATTTTTTTAAATGGGCCTTAAGTGTGCTATCTTTATGTACTGTGCTATTTTTTAAAAATTTTATCTAGCTTTTTAATTCTGCAATATTTGTCCAAAAAACCCTCTTGGGTTCAAATGATACTGAGTAGAATTTTCCGATGGTCAATTTGGTACAGCTTGGCATAGGGTTTCGTCACAGACCCTGCGTTCGGGTATAAAAAAATCTCACCCCGACACCCCCCATAGAAAGCCAACAGCTTAAAAATGTTAAGGCTAGGCCCCCCGGGCTCCGTTTTAAAACTCTCTAACCCCCGATGAGGGGGGGTTCCCCTTTTGTTCAATATATCAAATTTAAACTAGCGCCACTTTTCCCCCGTCCTCCGAACCAACTCCCGCTTTAAACCCCCCCCCTCATCCCCACTCTTAGCGCTGCCCACTTTTGGGGGGCATTTTTCCCAAAATTTATCTGGGGGCGGAGTTTTTCTTTTGCATGGGGTTTAGTTCCACTTTAAGAAAGTTTTTTGAAGTGCTGCTTTGAAAAACCAAATTTAACCAACATTATTTTATCCTATAATTAATTATTGCCAGTACATTTTCTAAAAAAAAACCATATTTAAAAAAAACAAATGTAAAGATGATTTAAAAATCATCTGCAGAAACCCTACTTATTTCTTTTGGACCCAGTATAATTGTGTCATTTTCTCTTTTGTCGCATTTTTCAGATTTTTTTAGATTGCCCATGTGATTTAAACAAGGCAGCCCCCAAACCCCCTCGTTCCCGGTATGT